>JBAMBL010002806.1:0-248605 GCA_037043405.1 Drosophila subquinaria
CGGATGGGTCTTAAAGCGTCGCTTTCAGTGTTTGCACAAAGATAAAAGCTTTATGGCCAACCGCAGCAAATAGATAAAATGGAGAAATATTAAGGCGAAAACTGCGACTAGGCTGTGATTTATGCGATTTGAATGTCGTAGTCGTTCTGGCTTTCTGATAAGCCACGAACCCCCAAAAGCCAAAGGCGCTTATCAAAAGGCGACTGCATGGCAGTTCCATGCATACGCAGTACGACTACGAATACGAACACGAGAACGAATACGGGAACGAGTACCCGTACATTACTCTGTCTTGTAAAATGCAGTTGTGAATCATGAGTGCAAACTGACGACGACGACGACGACGCGCCAAAATTGATAAGACAACAATGAAAATCACATGTGAAAGTGGAAATGTGGAAAAATCTGAAAATCAACAACTGAAAACTGAAAATAAAAACAAAAATAAGAAAATGAATAAAGGTAAGAGACGAGCGTGCAAATACGCGCCAGATAAATTGTGAAACGGAAATGAAACACCTACGCAAATACAAAGTGCAGGCGACTCGTAGACACAGGCGCAAACAAACAACATCCTAATTTAGATAAGAGCCGACAGCAGAGGTAACAACAACAACAACAACTGCGTTTTATGTTTAAAAGAAAGAAAGTAACCGCCGCCCGCCGCCCGCAGTCCGCTGACCATTGCGTGCTCTAATTAATGCGCGATGGCGACCCCGTTCCGTTCCCAAAGGGAGAGAGAGAGAGATAGAGTGAGAGAGAGGTAGCGAAAATTAAGCCGGAGCGGAGGAAGAGTGCAAACATCGGCAGCTTGCAAATGATTCAACCTCTGGCAATGCTCTAGTTTTGCTGTCACCTCATTGTTGTTATTCTTGTTCTCGTTGTTGTTGTTGTTGTCTGTGCTGTTGGCCGGGATGCTGTGGATGCTGTGGATGGCCGGACCCGTGGCATTGTCTGCAGCCATAAAATTGGCATTGTTGTCTATGGCAAACACGCGCACAGTGCGGTCGTAAAACAAAAGACGCTTTTATGGCTGTGCTCATTACGACACACGCAACAGATACAGATACAGATACAGATACCTAACAAGAGATACAACAACATCAAGAAGAAGCAGATCAAAGTATGACAGGATATATGTAAAAAGATAGCTCGAATCATTGCAAATTTAGCCCAATTTGATCGAACTATTTATGTGACATTCATTTGCTGAAATTGCCTGAAAAAGTTCGTCAGCTGTTCCTTTAGAATTTATTGTATGCATTCAAATATACAGTGACTCACAGATTATTTCTCATATGAAATATGTTTCGTTTTTACTGCCAATTTATTAATTTATTTTATTTATTTATTTATTTAATGTGGACTAATAGCTTATAATAAATCAATTAAATTAAAAATAAATGTAATTCATAATAATAATTTGATTGAAAACAATTGGTTGCGAGAATTGGGAAAAACCCGGAAAAAAAGCAATTAGATCAATTCATTTTAATGTTAGTCAGATATACCAAATTTTAAATATAAAACAAAATTATTTTGCTCAAGTCTTGAGCATTAATTAACAAACAAAAATATACGGGGGTGCCACAGAAATCGCTTTCGCTTGAATTTCACTTAATTTGTATGAAACTTAAGTGGAATTCCAGCGAAAGCGATTTCTGTGGCACTCCCAGAAAAATATCTTTTTCCACTAAAAGATAATTGCATTTAAATGTTATTGAACTTTTTAAACAAGTTGAAATTTAGTTCGAAATGACAACATCTCAAATTAAGTTCAGCGCTTATAAATAAAACATATGTAAATATAATAATAATTATTTGTAAAGATACAAGTGCCTAACTTCATTATGTTTTAATCAAAATTTCACAGAAATTTCCCAAACTTATAAATAAGTATATTGATAAAGTGTGCACAATTTGTGCACAATTTGAATCCGTTAAGTTTCGTAAAAAGCAAGACACGTGTGTGCGGATTATAGCCTTAATGCAGAACAAACAGAAACAGAAACAGCTCTAAATTTGTATGGCATCGAGTTGAATTGAACTGAATTGTTTGCCTGGCACATTAGAGCATTGAGCACATCTTTTACTTTATGAAATTTGCCAAACAATTAAATGCTCACTAATGAGCTGCGATAATTGGGTTAAGTTAAAAAATAAAATTGAAAGCGAAAGAGAGCAAGATAGAGTGAGTAAAAGAGACAGAGAGAGCGTCAGCGTCATTGTTGATTTTAAACGTGGCGAAGCCAACGAGTCGGCAAAGTATTTTAATTTGTGTGAAAATATTGTACAAACAAATAAATCAGCAATAACAAATAATAATAAAAATAAATATTGTACATTTTATATTGATATGCGTACACAGACACACACTCACGGACAGACAGATAGATCCAAACAGTAGCCAAACTTCATTTATCTGTGAAATGTTGGTCAAAATGGACGTTTTTGTAAAGTCACTGGCACACGGCGCATGCGTCGGCCAAATGCTTAAAACAAACAAAAAGCACAATATTTTAAAGTATGATAAACACAAAATCCAAAAAAGAAATAAAACAAATATTTTACATAAATATATATAGAGATGTCTGTCGATTTATTGGCTGCGTGGGCGACTGCGTCAACAATTGAAACTAATTAAATAGTTTGAACATAATTTAGAGACTCGTAACCATACCAATAATCAGCCGAGTCCCAAACACGAACATGAAAATGAACCCGAATCCGAGTCTAATCCACACTGAACTTAACTGACCCGACCCAAAAGTGGCGCGCTTTAAAAGCAAATAAATAAATAGATAAATTACTAAAAGGTAAATAAATACTCGCATTCATTTTTTGGACTGTTTGGTTACGCGACTTACTATGGATACTATGAGTACTACGAGTATTTGCTCTACGTCATCAACAGCAACAACATTAATGAGACACTGGGAAATACAATAAAAATATTAAATATTTAAGCACATTATTAGAAATGCACACAAAAGAGCGCGAACAACATTTCGAGTCTGCATTGAAGAACGTGTATCTTTGTGTGCCTAAAAGATGATATAAATAGTACATATTAACTTAGATGTACAACACATCTGAATGATGTGAGTACTGAGTACTGAGTAGTGAGTAGTGAGTACTTTGTTGGCTCTGCACATAGACAGAGCCGTACATTAAATACATTTACTCATGCTTTCAAATTCTATTTGCATGCTTAATTATTTATTTGATTTTAAAACGAGCACTTTAATGGTTCGGCAAGTACAAAGTGTCTTTTAAGTTTCCCATCGTATCCAAAGTGACGTTGTAAGACAGAGATAGATAGAGAGAGAGTGGGAGAAAAGTGGCAGCTAGTGAAGATTTTTGATGAGTTAATGCATTAAATTAAAATACTTTTAATATAAATTTCAAATTTAGAAAGAGAATTTTAAATCTAAATACAAAAATCAGTTAAAAATAACATATGATATTTATCTATCAAAATTGATATAGTGATTATAAAAAGTGCACATTATATTGCATAATATAATATGTACATATTTTTTATATCACAAGACGTTTGTCTAATTTGTTGCCAGGCCTATTTAAAGCTGATTTGAATACTCTAAGAACTTTGATATGACAGAAATGTGTTATGTTATTTATACTTGGACATTTGATCGTTGCTAAGACCCGCAAACATTTCCGATAAACTCAATTAATTTGTGGGCTTTTATATATCATGAATGTTGGCAAAATACTCGGACTAAAGGCACAAGCGGCTTCCGTATGGATTTTCCCGCATTTTGTCTATTTCAGGTAACACATAATTGAACCAAAAATTTTCATTGAAAAACTCTGCTAATTGTCGTGGCCATAAAGCAGTTATGGCCGTGATGAGTGAGTACAAACATGCACACACACAGAAACAGAAAGAGATAACCACACACACACACACACACACACACGTTTGGCACAAAGAGAAAGACACTTTAAACAGCGAAAGGGTTAAACGGAATGAAACACAATGAAAGGCGTCAAGCGCAAATTGCTTAAAGCATTTTTATAACCGAAATTAAAATGCGTTTTATCCAAGATCATAAAATGCTCAGTCGGTCGGTGGTCGGTGGTCGATGGTCGATGGACCTTGGTCCAGGAAGTACTTATAATATTCCGTGTGCACGCGTGCAGTTTTGCATCAATGAAAATGCAGTGCAGGTAGAAGAAGTGGAGGAAGGATGACGACGACGACGACGATGCAGCCAGAACTGGGTCACTTTCGCAATGACTTGCCAAAAAAAGAAAGAAGCCATTGCTGCTGCTGCTGCTGACGATGGTTGCTGCTGTCGGTTGCTGCTGCTGCTCGCGACGCCTCGCAACGAATGTGAATGTGAATGAATTGAGTGTGACATTGGCGTACCTTAACCTCAAATGTGCAAGCTTTAAAAAAGGAAGAAAATAAAACAGAAACAGACACACACACACTCAAACACATACACACAAACTCGTATTATTAATGTCTTGCTTCTTTGGAGCAATTCATTCGTTTTGTTTTTGGTTTTTGTTGCTTTTGTTTGTGTCAAAAAAGTGCCGTCGACATTCTCTGTCTAAACACAGCGTCGCAGCCGGCTGGCAAGGCTTGCCTGCGCTGTGTTGCGTATGCTGTGTTGAGTGCGCTGTGTTCAATGCATGGAGCTGTGTTGGAGCTCTGCCTGTGTCTGTGTCTGCGTGTGTGTGTGCTTGGCTGAAGTGTAAGCGGGAGCGAGCGATTATTGATCGCATTAGAGAAAATCGTTAACTGTAACATGGCGTCGCTCACAGAACGACAACGACAACAGCAACAACAACAAGTCGCATTAGTTCGCTCACTTACAGTGAGTGTGTGTGTGTGTGTGTGTGTGTGTGTGTGTGTGTGTGTGTGTGTGTGTGAGGCAGCTGCTCCACAGAAACAGAAACAGAAACAGACACAACCACAACGACAGAAACAGACACCAGAGGGCGTTGCTCGTCGCTCGCCGCACTCACACACACAAACAAACACACAAACTCACATACACACAGTGCTGACTCCGCCCAGTTGTTGTCTTGGCAACCAGGCGCTGCTCTGTTGATACAAGAGGCCCGTCAGCCAATGCGACTGCGCTGTCCGCGCTGTGTACGTAAGAGAACCGGCGCCTGTCATTGGCAAGCGACTCCGAACCGGTGGTTAAACGTGTGTGCGTGTGTGTGCGAGTGTGCGAGACGGGAATAGCAGGCTGAAGACTGTGCGTGAGAGCGAGTCGGCGCTGTATCTGGCGTCCAACGCTGCTGCTGCGTCGCAGTCGCTGTCGCTGTCATCGTTGTCGGCGGCACTTGAGCGCGGCTCGAACAATATTTGTTGGCAGCAAGCGCAAGCCAAATAGTAGACAAGCGTTCCCCTCTGCAAACAGTCACATTCAAGAGCTCAAGCCAAAGAGACACTCGAGCGGACCAGCAACAGCTACGGTAACAGCAACAGCAACGGCAATAACAGCAGCCTCCAGTTGGCTCAGCAGCTACAGCAGCAGCAGCAACCTCAGACTCAGACTCAGACTCAGACTCAGTGGCCAAAAAGCAAGCTAACAATTCACGTTCGTGCGTCGGTTCGTTGCGGCGCGGCGCGCATTAAAATAGAGTCATATTTGCCACGTTATTTTATTTCCAAATTTGCACAAGGCATCAGCACACAAATAAATTAATCAAAGTGTTTAGCTTCAAGTGCACAAACAAATGCCAAGAGCAACAGCAACAGCAACAACAGCAACAGCAACAGCAGCAATTGCTTAAAGCATAGAACTTGCAACAGCAACAACAACAGCAACAGCAACAACAACAAGTGACAAGTGCAGTGCACAAAAATGCAACAAATATTTAAATTAATTAACGCAGTGACAGTGCATTGAACAACAACAACAACAACAACAACCAAAAAATAAGTTAAATATAAAAAACAAAAACAATTTTCATTTACACTTAAAACGCGCGCGTCATTTGCACGCGTTGAGAATTCCTGCATCGAACTTGAACGCAGCGCGTTGACAAAGCCGGCAACATAACGGCGCAACTATTGAACAGCTTCCTCAAGGGTAGTCCCCACCAGACCACCATAGACATCATGCAGAAGCTGTACGCGGAGCCGCCGCCCAGCAGTGCGCCCGTCAGCATGTCCAGTGCGGGCGGCGCACCGTCGAGTGGCGGTGGCGCGGTGCCGACCAGCAGCCACAACAACAATCCCAATCCCAATCCCACATCCAATGGCGGCAGCATGAGTCCGCTGGCGCGTTCCGCGTACACCATGAACAGCATGGGACTGACAGTTGGCGGCATGTCGTCGGTGTCGCCACAAGCGGCCGCCACCTTCGGCTCCAGCGTGCTCGACTCCGCGGCGGCGGTGGCCAGCATGAGCGGCAGCATGGGCGCGGCGGCGGCGATGAACTCGATGGGCGGCAACTGCATGACGCCCAGCTCGATGAGCTACGCGTCGATGGGATCGCCGCTGGGCAACATGGGCGGCTGCATGGCCATGTCCGCGGCCAGCATGTCCGCGGCGGGCCTGGGCGCCGGCTACGCGCCGATGACGAGCGTGCCGCGCGACATGGACAACGCGTCGCCGAACTCGCGACGCGGCATCGACAAGCCGACGACGTACCGCCGGAGTTATACGCACGCCAAGCCGCCGTACAGCTACATCTCCCTGATCACGATGGCCATACAGAACAACCCGACGCGCATGCTGACGCTCTCGGAGATCTACCAGTTCATCATGGACCTGTTCCCCTTCTACCGGCAGAACCAGCAGCGCTGGCAGAACTCCATACGCCACTCGCTGAGCTTCAACGACTGCTTCGTGAAGATTCCGCGCACGCCGGACAAGCCGGGCAAGGGCTCGTTCTGGACCCTGCACCCGGACTCGGGCAACATGTTCGAGAACGGCTGCTATTTGAGGCGCCAGAAGCGCTTCAAGGACGAGAAGAAGGAGGCCATCCGGCAGCTGCACAAGAGTCCGTCGCACAGCAGCCTGGAGGCGACCAGTCCGGGCAAGAAGGACCACGAGGACGCGCACCACATGCACCACCATCACACGCACCACACGAGTCGCCTGGAGCACCACCAGCACCACAAGGAGTCGGGCGGCGGCGGCGGCGGCGGTGGGGGCGTGCCCCTCGCGGGCGTCAATGTGCTGAGCGCGGCGCACAGCAAGGACGCGGAGGCGCTGGCCATGCTGCACGCCAATGCGGAGCTGTGCCTCGGCCAGCAGCCGCAGCACGTGCCCACGCACCATCACCACCAGACCCACCACCAGCTGCAGCAGGAGGAGCTGTCGGCGATGATGGCGAACCGGTGCCACCCGTCGCTGATCAGCGACTACCACTCGTCGATGCATCCGCTGAAGCAGGAGCCGTCCGGCTACACGCCCTCCAGCCACCCGTTCTCCATCAACCGCCTGCTGCCCACCGAGTCCAAGGCGGACATCAAGATGTACGACATGAGCCAGTACGCCGGCTACAATGCGCTCAGTCCGCTGACCAACTCACACGCTGCCTTAGGCCAGGACTCGTACTACCAGAGTCTGGGTTACCACGCGCCCGCCGGCACCACGAGCTTGTGACATCACCAGTACCCGCTGGCTTAAGGGCGCGCGGAGCAGATGCTGCGCTTTGGCGGCTCGCATCAACACCACCACCACCAGCAGCAGCAGCAGCAGCAGCAACAACACTTGCAGCAACAGCAGCAGCAGCAACAGCAGCAACAGCAGCAGCAGCAACAACAGCAGCAACAACAACAGCAGCAGCAACTGACATCCGCCACGAATACGACAACAACAAAGGCCAGCAGCAAGCCAGCGGTGGCCGTCAATTACTCACAAAAGCAACAGCAGCAGCAGCAGCAACAGCAGCAGCAGCAACAACAGCAACAACAGCAGCAGCAGCAACAGCAGCAGCAGCAATTGCTGCATAGCCAACTGTCAGCCGAGCTGCAGGAGGATTCATCCAACATTACCAGCGACCTAAGCGAGGAGCAGCTGCAGCAGCATCAGGCCGCACAGCAGCAACTCTACAACAACTATCAGCAATACGCGGCTGCCGCCAGTTACCGCAACTGGAATCACAGCCTGACGTTCAACAGCGCGGCCGCCCTGCAGAATCTGCTGTAGCCCAGCACAAGGCGAGGCTTTGTCCAAGTCCAGAGATTGTGAAACTCGCACTTGTCCAACTCAATCTCAGTCAGAGTCTCATGTTGTCGGGGCCAATTAGCGAGGCGTCTGTTCAATGGCTTTTAGCACCTGGGCGCATCCTTTGAGGTCCGGGCACGTGAGTAAGAGTCCGCCGGCAACTGCAACTGCTCCTCATCCTCCACCATTGTAAATAGTCCAGTTTACTCTTCTTCTGCTTACTCGTTGTCTTCGCCTTTATGTTAGGCTGCGCGCACACTGCGAGCTGAAAGCGGCGCTTATAGGCGAGCTCAAAAGCTCAGAACAAAACTAATTGGTAAGCTCAGCTTTCAATGTGCGCACGCTCATATAAGCAGTGTGTTTGTTTTCTTTCGAGCTGATAAGCTCAGCTGTAAGCTCCTCTTTCAATTTATAGTGTGCGCGCAGCCTTATCGAGTATCTTTTTGTGTTTTTTTGTGTTTTCGATGTCGTTCTGTTGAGGAATTCAAGAAAAAAAGTGATGTAGTTGTAAGTGATGTAAGCCAACGGCCAGATGTATAAACAATTATGTTAATTATGTTATTGTTAACATTTATGTTTGCTAAAAAACTAAACAAAACAAAAAGAAATCAAGAAATTCCGTGCCATTTGTTTATCCTCAAAGTAAGCAATAACAATCAAATCGGTTAAAACATTTTAAATGTATCTAAAAGAGATAGAGAGAGAGATAGAAAGAAAGAAAGAGATAGAGAGAGCAATGCGGGATTGTGTGTAATGTTCATTTAAAAACAAACAAATCCTTTCATCCAAAGGCAATCGAATTCGAATCGCAAATGATCAAAAACCAAAAACTAATCAATATCCAACAACAACAACAACAAATGCAACAGACCCTTAAGAATCTTCAAATTATTTAACTAAGCAACTAAATTTGGCCATGCATAGGAAACGTCACGTTTTAAATTAACAATTAACAACAACAATTACTTATACGTTATGTACAATTTATAAATCATTTTCTATTATACAGCAATAATTCATTTTCTGTTATTTTACGAATTCGCTTAGGCTTAAGCATTCTGTAAATAATTAGTCTATATATATAAATATATAAATATAAAATTATGTATGTACAATATATTTAATTCTAAGCAAGCTAAAATTAAACTTCACGCCCGAAAAAAGAAAAGCGAAAAAAAAAACAATTTTTAAACTAACTTGAGAATTAATCAAACATTAATAAATACTGTATAGCATTTAAAATTTAATTAGCATAAATAAAAAGAACACAACACAATATGATGAAGGAATAAACAAAAAAAAAACTGCAATTATTATTCAATAATTTCTAATGTTAATTTTATTATTGTGCGTCAACAAAATCACAACCACGCATTTTTACATTGAGCTAAGCTAATTGATTAAACTTAAATAATAGCAGAAAACAAAATAAATAGTTTAAATATGACAACAACAACAACAACCATGTAAAATACACAAACTAAAATTCATAAATGTCAACAGAAAATTAAGTAAAATGTGAATCCAAAATCTAAAGCTAGTTAAAATTAATATTATAAATCATGCAAAAATTAACAAAAAACGACTATTTTAATGTTTGAAATATAAAAAACAACAAAAAAAACAACAAAAATGAAAATCTATGATCAATTTGTTTTAACTTTCCATTGACAAGGCGAAGCAATCAATGCGATGTCTTTGTTGACTTTAACAACTGACCTCCAACAAGCACTTCTATATTGATTGGGCTGGGCTATCGTGGAACGACCGATAGCGCCTATGCACATATTCATATATATATGTATATATATGACTGCACCCAGCACATCCAGCGATTCCAAGAGTTCTTGTGCCTATCTTATCGGATGCAGAGTGCAGTTTTTCACCAGTATTTTTCCCTTTTTCCCTTACATATTTTCATATTTTTTATTTGATAAAACTTATCAGAGTGCACTCGTAAATTGCAACGGAACAACAAGGTAAACAATAACAACAACAAATATGACAGACAGTCCTGACTAACCCAACAAAATGACTGAGATACCTGTGTATGTATATGTATATAGATAGATACCTATCCCAATCGCCGATCCCAGCGATGTTAACTAAACCTCTGCTCTGTGTTGTGTCCCTGTTTGTCACCTAGGACAGTTCCTGCTACTCTTGGTATCTGTTATCTGATATCTGGTTCTTATCTACGCAATATAAACAACAACTACGACTGATCCAACACATATATCTATATGTATATATTCAGAGCTATAGTTATCTGTGTGATTCATTTAAAAAAATCTACAATTTGTGCCGTGTTCTTTCTCATTTCGAATTCTCGCAACTTATCTGCGCTGTGTGGTCATGTTTAATGTTTAACAAGCTGTTGTCTTTTTAATTAAGCAGCCTGGAAGGTCACATTTTATATACTTTATAACTTCTACTTGGTCCCCAATGAAATACATAAAAGAACAGAACAGACAGAAAAAGATGGCGCTTCAATTTCGATTTTGTTCTTTCTTTCGATTTGTGCGTTCTATTCCTTGCTTGACATTGTGACTGAATAGCTCGAGTTTCTTCATTTTACGGCCAAGCAACCCCATCTGAATTGAACTGGTTTCGCAATCTGTGCTTTGGGGTTGCTTCAACCACCAGTCTGCCCCAGCCCAGACATTGTTCCACCCACCAATTTCATACGCATTCCCCCCACTTCCTGCCAGACATGCGCTCTGCAAAGACGTTGAATCCCGGGGGCTTCATAAGCAGCAGGGAAAACGGGCCAGTCAATCTGTCAATCTGTCAGTCAGTCAGTCAGTCAGTCAGTCTGGAAAAACCAGCTATCTATTCAGCAATGAAATGGTTAAGCCAAAGCTGCTTCGCATGTACACGCGATCAATATGTAATTATTTTCGCATACTCATATATGACAGGCATATAAAATTCTTGCTTGCATATAAAATTCTATTAAAAAAAAGTTTGAATTTTGACTCCACCTCCGTCCCGCCTATCTGCTGTCAAAGTACAATTACAAAAATTGTCATGACATTTTGTTGGGCATTAAAAATGCATGTGCCACTGTCGACAATCGACTAAATGTGACTTAAATTTAACATTTCACATTTAACATTTAGCGCTTAACATTTAACATGTATCCACTTAAAAACCTCTCTGGACTTTTGGTAATTCAAAGAATTCTTTTTTAAAACAGTAGCCATATATTAAAATGAATAGAAAGTTTATTGTAATTCATTTTGTATCAGTTTGAACGAACAGCAGAGGCGAAGCGAAGAGAAAGAAGCTGGCATCCAATTAGCTGGTAAGCTACGAGTATTTCAGCTCCTGCTATGTAGAAACCACAATCTTGTAGTAATTTTCTAATGGAATATTTAATTTCAAAACGAGACACTGCAAGAGAGAGCCAGCTAACCAGCCAACCAGCTAACCAACCAGCTAACCCGACTCTGGCATAAAAGAGCCTCAGCCATAAAAATGGCTACCCTTTTTACCCCCCACGGTGGCACTCACGACTCAGCAGCAGAGGCAGCAGAGGCAGAAGAAGCAGCAGCGTCAGCTTATGCCGGATGGATACACAGGAAGTAGTGGCACAGGAGCCCCATCTCCATGCCCGTCCTCCATTGCACAGTCAGGCCAAAGACAGCGCACGTACACAGGAAAAAAAACAAGAGATTCTGGGATAAAATCAAACCCAAACGGTGTATAAAGTTAGGTTATCTCGCAATAGCTGATACAACTACGATTTTTCAATTCCTTTATCACAAATACTTTGAATATCGAAACTCTGAAGCAGCGTTGGGCACGAAATCTGAATTCGGGAGCATAACAACATCAACAGCGAAACTTTTGTGCGACTTCACGGCGCCGAATGGGCAGAAAAATAGTTGGGAGCAGTCGCTGCTCCCGGAGCCACTGCATGCCCACCGCTGCTCTAAAGGATTTTTTTGGCTATTTTAATGCTGAGAGTTCGCCATTTTATCCGCATATAGTGTTATCTTAACAATAATATCCTGAATATACAGGGGTGTCACAGAAGTCGCTTTCGCTTGAGCTTGACTTAAATTTGTATGCAATTTATGTCAAATTCAAGCGAAAGCGATTCCTGTGGCACCCCTGTATTTGAAATTTATGTCAAATTCGAGTGAAAGCGATTCCTGTGGCACCCCTGATATACTTCAAAATTACCAACTAAAATTAGGAATTTCAAATGCTAGGAAGAGAATGCTATTTTTTTTCCAGTGTAGCAATGGCGGAGGCAACATCGACGTCGTTGTCGACATCGTTGTAGTCACCGCACTTTTTATTTAGCTGCAGGGGCAAAGCTCGCCTGGTTCGCTGGATACTTGTGCCAGTGTCTGTCCCTCCCTTCTGCCTCCCCTCCTTACCCTGTCTTTGCCCCTTTGCCCCCTTTGCTTGCTTTGTGCACTGCTTTTTCATTATAATAATACTTTGTAATTAGGTTTTCGAAAGTTAATTAAAATTCGGTTATGAAAGCGGAAACTTTCCCATGAACGCTTCCGGTAACGGTAAAATGAAAACGCATGAGGGCGGGGCAGCTGTGTTGGGGGCTGGAATATGGGATCTGGGATCTAGAAATGGGTCTGGTCTTGTGAGTGGCTACAGGGGAGTCGGTCCTGGTCTCGGTCTCGGTCTCGTTCTCGTTCTGTGCCTTGTTAGCCAAAAGGAAAAAGTATAAAAAAGCGAAAAAGGTTTTTTTTCGGTTTGCAACCAGAGACAGGGCCAGAGACAAATTCAGGCAGCGAGTTGGACTTGGAGTTGGAGCTGGAAATGTGGAGAAAGACAACGAGCGAACGCACGCAGCTCAACTTTGTTTCGAGCCAATTTTTGTGCAAACATTTCAGTTAAATTAAAAAATACATATTATATTTTAATGAGCAAAATGGCTGCCGTTGCCAGCGTTAACATATGCGATGTTGTTGTTGCTGATGTTGTTGTTGTTGTTGCTGTTGTTGTTGTCGTTGTTGTTGTTGTTGTTGTTGTCACGTTTAATGCGCGACGCGCCCATTCGCAAGGTTGGCCAACATTGCGAACGGGATAATTAAAATGATGACTTGAAAATAAATTGCTGTTATCTTTGACCAACAGGCTGGCTCGGGGTTTTCACAATCCCATAGCCAGAGACAGACAAAGAGACAGAGACAGACGTCAGTTTCAGTTTCAGGCCGAATCCCACACGACCCTCTCGGGCTGTCGATGACGCGTCCATGTCCATGTCGATGTCGTTGTCGCTGTCGACGGTCGCCACATCATTATGCCCATGCCTGTCGCCATTTCCAGCTACACAGAAAAAAACGAATTCTAAAATGCAAACTTAAAATTCTTGATTTTAGCATGTATTTCTTTATAGTAAGTATTCAAGATATCTTTTTTTAAATTAATAAATAAATCTAAAGCATTTGATTTCGCTGGAAAAATACTTATGGAGCCCCGATTGTCAAAATATTTGAGTAGAAAGAATTGATTAATCGTTTTTTTTTTTTATTTATTATGATAATTTGTTTTAATTCAGTTTTAACCTTATGCTAGTTTCTAATCGAGCTCTCGGGCAGTAAATAATAATTAAGTGTAATCGATTTTTTAAAAAAAAAGTTAAATTATGTACTATTAACTATGATTAATCGTTCTTGAATCCAGTACTTCGAACTCGATTTGAGCAATTTTTAGATTACCGAATTTTTAACATCAGTTTGGGTTGATTTTTAAAGCGTTAGCCTGGATTTTTTTGCTGTGTACGTTTTGTGGCTCCTCGCCACAATATCTCTCTCTCTCTTTCTCTCTCTCTCCCATTCCCTCTCTCGCTCGCCCTCTTCTTGTGTGTGTGCTCTATCAGCGCTTGCCGCCGCTGCGTGCCTGTGAGCGACACTTTCGGATTAGGCCAACAACAGCAGCAACAACAACAACAACAACAACAACAGCAACAGCAACAACAACAACAACAACAACAACAACAACAACAACAACCACAGTGTTGCCGACGCTGGCTGACAAGTGCCCGTCTTTGCTCGATTGTCCTTTTTGCCGTTGCAATCGCCGTCGCCGTTTGCCGCCGTCGTCGTCGTCATCGATGCTGCATTGTGTTTTGTTTATCTTAAGCATTCCACACATAATTAGCAGCAAAGCCGCCCCGTTAACAACGCCCACCCCCTTTCTACCACCCACCTCCCCCTTCAGCAACTGCTGCTGCTGCTAGCAAATTGAAATTAATCCGTGAAACCTTACGTTAACTAAAATGCGGGCACGTGTCCTGGAAATCACGACTGGACCACGTCAAGACACGCGTCCTTCGTCCTTTTTCGTGCTCAGCAATCAAAACATTGCAAATCGGCACGGCAAAAGTGTGAAATCGACGTGGCTTTATCTGCACAGTCGCTGCCATAAGTTTTGGCATGTAGAGCACACTCGTATCTGCGGATCTGTATCTGTATCTGTATCTCTATCTCTATCTGAGTGCTCTGGCCGGCAACAACAAGCTTAGCTGCAGCGTCAAACGCATTAATCACAATCGGCATTTTCTATGGTTGGGTGGCTAGAAAGCTGGGTGGGTTGGTGTGGGTGGTGGGGGCGGCCATTTGTGGTTGGTTGGCTGGCTGACAGTGACTGATGTGCAGACAACAGTGACAACAACAACAGCGGGAACAGCAATAACAAAGGCCGCTTATCGATTGGAAGCCGCAACACACCTTTATCAAGCAGCCAGCAACATCACCACCAACAACAGCAACACCATTGGATTGGATGAAATGTGAGACGACGACGACGACGACGACGACGATGGCAACGGCAACGCGGCTAATAACCAAATTGTGTTTTGACAGACGAGCGAAAACGACAACGACATTGGCAACTTGAATGCTTAATGTGTATGCGAGTGTGTGTGTGTGTGGCTAAAATCATTAGATTATGATAAATGTACTGCAGCATGTTTGTCCGTCCATCAATCGCCCCTAAAAACAATCAACAATATTTATGTGTGCGTTCATGCATAATTATATAAATATAAATATAAATATACACAAAGCGACAGAGATGATGACAAAAGTGGCCACTAAAAAATAACTACAGTTCGATAAGGATTATTTGAAAGTCATAGGAAGCTAATAGATATAAATTAGCGTTTAATAATTGTAATAGTAAATAATAAAGCAAGGATTCTCTGCAGAGTTGTGCTTAAAAGCTATATTTACTTTCTAATTAGCATTGAAAAAACTAGGGCTAATGATATTTCATTTCAGTAGGCATTGAAAATGAAAAGTAATGAACATTTTTCAGTGGCTTTACTTAATGCTAGTGAAAAAATAATTTAATTTCCATTAATAATTACTATTTTTTTGAAAAATTAAAAAAAAAATGGATATATTTAGAAAAATTGAAATAAAATGTTAAAAAATATAGAAATAGTCTTTTTGATCCTTTTCGCGATATTTATATTTGATACTTGAATTAATAATAACACTAGTTTACAGCCATTTCGCTTCTCATGTCTCAATTTTCTATATTTTAATTCAATTTTTCTAAATATTTCTATTTTTTTTTAATATTTCAACTAAAAGTAATGATTAATGGTAATTAAAATAGTTTTTCACTAGCATTAAGTAATGCCACTGAAAAATTTTCATTACTTTTCATTTTCAATGCCTACTGAAATGAATTTTCATAAGCCCTAGTTTTTTCAAAGCTAGTGAAAGTTCGATTTCAGTACCACTACTTATTTTAATGCCAATGAAATGACAAATTCATTAAAAAAGTAGGGAATTAGGAACAACTCTGATTCTCTGTCTGTTAGCAATATTAACATAAATATTTTAAATTATTTTACTGCAACTGTTTACTGAACATATAATGTATCCGCAAATATATAAAAATATAAATATCCACTAAAAATAACTGAGCAAACTGCAGTACTATATGGATTATTATGAAGTCATTAGTAACTAAAACAAATTAAAATTTGTATTAATAAAATTAAAAATTATTGATTTTAGTTTTAGTCTAATTGTCAATATTTAATTTACTTTATATATATTTATATTATATTTATAAATATTTTAAAAACCTCAGTTAGAAATGCGCTTGTTAACTTATTGATAAAGAAAGGACTTTCTGTCTGTTAAGGATATTTACAGAAAATATTTTAAATTATTTTGAGTCCAACTTTTTGTTAAATATATATTTTATTTTAAATTTTACATTTAATTTCTCCCTTCTTAACCATTTTAAAGCTCGTCAAAAGCAATTAAATAATGCTTCAAATAAGGGAAACATCAAGCACACATTTAATTCAGTATATAGTATATATTTATATTTGAATGCTGTTTGCGACTGCAATTCATAAATCAAACAGAACATTTTCATTTAGTTAATGCGCCGTCGTTTATATATGTACAATAAATATTTAGTTCATTCATATATGAGCAACTTTTTCAGTTTTAATTAAAGCGCGAGAAAATTGCACTTGACATATTTGCAATTAAAAAGCAATTTAGTTAATTTGGCGGCTGGCATAAAAATCAAATTGTTGCAATAAAATTGTTTAGCAATTGGCAGAAGTCAAAATCAAATTCAAATTCAAATCGATGCGTTGAATTAAATTAATTCAATTTATTTGAAAATCTATTTGCACACGCAGCCAAAATTAATGCGAAATAATCAACAACAAGCAGCAGCAGAAACAGGAAATTGTGGGAGTTGGGGGAATGGGGGTAAGCGAGGGAGGGGGGTGTTTACAAGTGGAATGCCTGCAATGGCCGTCGACCGCTTCCGGTGCGGACAATGGCAACGGAAACGGACATGGTCAATGACGCAGCTGGCGCATCCTCATCCTCATTTTGATGTGGAGTCTGATTGGGGATTGGGTTTAGGGACTGTAGGGAAGCTGCTTCCTGGCTGTTTGCGCAAAACGCTTCAGTGCATAAATGAATGAATGAGCAAGTGAGCGAATGATTGACTGACTAACTGATTGACTGACTGACTGGTTGACTGATGCACATGACATGACAACGCTGGCAACAATGACAACTGACAACGAACAACGTCAGTGACAACGACAACAACTAAAGTCGAGGCAACAAATTCATGCAATCTAATTCACAATTAATTGCAAATTCCCTGCCACTTACGTAGCCTCTGTGTTAGTGTGTGTGTGTGCGAGTGTGTGAAAATATTTGCACAATAATTAATTGAATAATGTCAATAAATTTTCAACACATTTCCACATGTGACACAGATAGAGATGGAGCTGGAGTTAAACTTTCACACACATGTCCTCGCACAGGACAAACACATTTGCGTACGGGCTGGTCCAGCTCAGTTCAGCTCAGTCCAGTCCAGACCGATCCGTGTCCTGTCTACTCTCCACTCCCCTCTGCTTGGGACAATACGCAAACTGGACAAGTTTGTCTGCAGTTTTGGCTGCCAGGCTGACTCTGATGGTGGTGGTGCGATTAGGCGAAACGAATCAACAAATCAACACACTCAGCAAATTCGTCAGCAGGATGTGGTTGCCTCCTTCCCCCTCCTTCTGCCTCCTCCTCCGCAGCCTGCTGCACATTGTGTCTCATTTCCATTTCCAGCAGACAACGTCGACTGCTCAAAAGTTTGTCTTTCAATTTCGAAAATGGTATTTGTCAAGTGGGCGCCATTTCATTCCATTCCCTCCCCGCCTGTCAGTCTGTTGGGCTTTTGGATTTGCATAGCTCAGCAGCAACAATCGCAGCAGCAGCAACAACAGCAACATCAGCAGCAGCAATGTTCCAAACAATGCTCACGTTTGACCGTAGGGATATATAGTAGGATCCATGTGTTTTGCCCTGTGTGTCCTTCAAAATGGCTCAAGTGCTCGAGAAGAGCAGCCACTGCCATTGGCAGCAGATTCGTCCTTTTTCCAGACATCCAGCAGGCAACAAACTCTCTCTTTTTCTGACACACAAACCGCCTGCCCCAATTTTGAGCATTTTTCTACGAATTTCCTTCATTTGTTTGACTTTGGAGCACAGCTTCCATAAATCGTATGCAGCAAAGAATTATTTTGACGAACTTTGAATCGAAATATGTAATACCTCCAAGTAGCGAACAATAATCATTATCAACCTATTAATAGATAATAGATTAATTATATCAGATCAACCGGTACAACCGGTACCGGTATTGCAACCGGAAATAAAATATGAATAGATACGATATCTATAAATATGTGTTAGGTTTGTTTTAATTATTTGCTGTAAGCATTGGAAGATTTTAAATTCGAAGTATATTAAATTAGAATACAGCGAATTAGAATTTCAGGGGTGACACAAAAATCGATTTTGCTTGAATTTCACTTAAATTTAAATTTTTGTAAACTGTTTTTTTTTAACATTTTTTAATTTTTACCTTTTTTTTTTTTAATTGACGGGGGGAATCGAACCCAGATTTTTTTCAAACTTAAGTCGTCGACTCATACCATTGAGCCACCGGACTTGTATGAAATTTAAGTGAAATTCAAGCGTAAGCGATTTCTGTGGCACCCCTATTTGTTTTCATTAGAGTATATAAATATAATAAAAAGTGATTGCAATGATATTTTATGTAAATTTAGGAAATTATACATCAATAAGTTCAGATTGCAACTGGAAAGAAATTATGAATAAATTTAAGCCACATGTTAAGTTAATAACTTCATTTAACTTTTCTATCTTTACAGTTACGAACTGAAATTATTTTTAACATAATCTAAATGTTTATTAAATTTGCTTATTTTACAATAATATTTAAGCTCTAGCGGTTTTCTCTCAGTCGACAATTTTTAAATTAAATAAATAAATAAATAAAGTTCAAGTGCCTTAAAATTTGTGCCAGGACACTTAAATAGATTTCTTTGCATTATATAAAGATAATCCTTAATTTTACAAAACATAAAGATACATCAATTGACAGCTCAAAAGGTAAATTGGATCGCGGCAGAATTGCCCTACAGGCATTCTCAGTCACTAGCGCATTCATCAATGAAAACAGACAGCAAGGAGAAAAGAAATGCATTTGGTTTTCAGCAGACCGAAGTGAGAGTTCCCTCGGGCCATATGCGGATCTAGCTTGAAGTAATTGTTTGGGTAGCTAAGCCAACATAACAAAGCAACAAGAGAGAATCCTTAGCCAATAAAGAAAACAGGATAAGCCAGCATTTCCGAACTGCAAGTCAAAAGGAAAAAGATCTAAGCAAGCGGAATTCCCCAAAAATGAATAATAAAAAAAAAGACCTGAAAAAAGAGCAGCGATTCTAAGTGAATAATGCCAAATACCAAATGCACTTTTGTCGTCATGTGTTTGAGTGTTTGAGTGCGTGCTCAAACAGTTTTTCTGGCCAATTGAGCAGGGCTAAACAACAACTACTTGATGCGGAGACAATGGAATGGAAATGGAAATGGAAAATAGTAGGCGTCCCGTACCCGTACGGTAAAGCTTACCGCAAGTACAACAACACATGTAAATGTCAGTCGGGGGCCAAATCCGGCGTAATTGATCGCTGCACGGAGCGAAGCTTAGCGCCTGTCGCCGCGGGTGCAATGCCAATAAAAACCAGCTCTGACTTTGCTGGCTGACTGGTTGGAATGTCGCCAGGGCAGCTTAAGTACCTGCCTGCACAATGGGCGCCCATTCATGCCGACTGAGACTGAGACTGAATGTCAATCATGTCTGGCAACCCCATGCCGCATAATGCTACCAGATGTTCAATGAGCTAAAGATTTTTCATTTCTCATTTTATTTGATTTGCCGCGCCCTGAAGCAAGGAGAAGAGAGAGAGAGAAAGAGAGAGAGAAACATGCAAATGAAAAACGCTACACGACAGGTGCAATGCCCAAGGATCTGAGGCCTGAAATCAAGTCGTGTCAAGTATATATCTGTCTCTCTGTATCTTTGCATATGTGCCAAATGTTAACAGCAGGTCAAACTGTTGGGCAGCTTTAACTCAACTTTAGTGCTGCCCACGCACGCCAGGTGTCGCTGTTATCGTTGCCTAATGTGCCAATATTTTTACAATGTTAAAACATGTTGAACAATCGCCGTTTGACAACTAAATTAAGCCATTTGTCACAGCTTATTTATACATATGCTGGCATTTAACACGCAGGTTAAAGGAGTGACAGAGAGGGAGGGAGGGAGAGATAGAGTGGGAGTGGGAGTGAGACACATTGGGATGCGGTCGGTGGTGACTGTTGCCTTTTGATTGGAAATATATTTGCGTGGTTGTTTTTGGACACTTCGGGCACTTGGCGCGAGGCATTAGAATAACAACAACATAAATCCAATGAAAACAACAACCGCCCATCAACACCCTCGAAACAAATTGCCAGCACATGCTAAGGCAACGAAAGGTTGTTCGCCAAGTTGTTGTTGCTGTTGTTATTGTTGCTTTATTGATGCTGTAGCCCCCATTGTACAATGTACATAGCATTTAATTGAAATGGGCGCGCATTTGTTTCTGCATTTTATGCTCACTAGCCGCATTAAAGTGCTAATGCATTGTTGTTGTTTTTGGCTCTTCTGGCGATACACACACACACACACACACACACACACACACACTATGCAACCCCTAAACTGTTTCGAAGGGAATGAAAAAACCGTTCACTCACAGCTCACTCACGAACAATCAACCCCAAGTAATAGCAAGGATTACGAGTCCTCGCTGTTGCCCGATTCCCGTGCGAGCGGAGTGCATTGTCCTGGACACACATCAGAAACCAGCTAGAGAAGTTGGCAACTACTAAATACAGCGACTAGCAGATACCTTGTAATAGAATATTAGCTATGAAATAAAAGAAAAAGATATCATATAAAATAAAAAATAAACAAAATAAAAATAAAAAATTAAATAAAAAAAAAATATATCATATTTTAAAAATAATAATACAAAATAAAATTTTTTTTCCTTAAGTTTTGCTTCATTTTTTTAACGGATTAAATATTTCAATAATTGTTATCAGGGCCGTAATCATTATGAATTATATTATAAAAATTACATAGTTATGATTATTTTAAGATTTTCAAGGATTCTTTTCAATGAATAATGATTAATTTTGAGCGAAAAAATAGAACTCACAAATAATCATTATTTTTTATAATTACTTTTTCGCTAATAATCATAATTTTTGATTATTATTTTTTCGCTCAGTATAAAACTTACTTTTAAAAAAGATTACATAATCATTTGAAATTCTTTTTTTTACACAAAAGCCACGATTTAAAAGTCAGTTAAAAAAGTCAGAATAAAACAAAAATCATAAATAATGATTATTTTTAAGTTTTATTTTTTCGTTCAAATTTAATTATTATCATTATTTTACTGCATATGTATTCTAGTCATTGATTTTTTTATCTTAAATAATTTCAATAATCATTATTTGTGGCTCCTGATTGTTAATAAGCCGAGTAGTTTTATGATTTAAATATGTCTTAATTTTTTATGCTATTTATTTGCATTCTCAAATATCAAATGTATGTTTATTAAAATTATCCCAGTACCAACATTATAATCAAGTGAAACTACCGTGTCTGAAAATCGTTACTCTATCTAAGTGTGTATAAAAGGACGTCAAAAATCTTTGGGTAAGCAGGACATAAGAGCAAGGACAAGGACAAGGGATGCCAGCAGCGTCGCAGTTGCTGTCGCTGCTTTGACTGCGACGCCGACTGCGAGTGCTCGTCATCGGTTTTTGGTGTATGTTTTGAGGCTACAGATATCAGGGCAATAAAATAATTGCGACAATAAGCGTTTCATTATTCATTTGTGTGACTGCAAGGGGCGAGCAATTTGCGAGCAGGTCACAACTCAAGGGGGGGTGACGACAACTGAGGTTGATTGCTGGGGTGGCAAGAGGAGGGGTGTGAGGTGCCTGCCAGCTCTGATGTTAATCCAACTGTGCGCGGGTTTCATGCATTTCCTGCTCTCTTGCCATTTTAACAGTTAATAGTTTGCCACAAAGGCTGTGCTTTGATTCAATTCTGAATTTCTGAAAAGGGGAGGAAGAGGGAAACGGAGGGGGAGGGAGAGGTGTCACCCACCCGCCAGATGATCTTGATTTGATTATTGCGGCGTTAATACAATTGATATTCGGAGCAGCCCAAACTGTTTCACTTTTTTTGTGTCAGATTCATTCATTCTATTATGTTTGTATGTAATTGTGAATGGTTTATTGTTGCGGCTTAGACAAATTGCTGCAGTTGTTGATGGTTTTTTTATTTCCATTTCAACAACACACTCGAGGGGCATCAAATAACAACATTTGTTTATGCCAAAAACCTGTCAGGACCCATAAACTATATTTGGGCTAAGCCAATTTAAGCAAAAACTCTCAACATAAGAGTTTATTAAAGCCCTCCACTCAATGCTCTTATCTTTCATTATTTCTTTGTCTTATCAATTACAACATTTAGCCCCAACTAACTGCACTTTAATTGTCCGTTTGCTTAATTGCACGTTTCGGGCCAAGTCTCCGGTTTCTTAGCGGAAAAAATGGGAAAACTGAAGAAAACGCAATTGCTCGAAATAATTTGAATTGAGCGCGCAAATACCGCGTGAATTTTCAAGTTGAATTGTACAACTTTTCTTTCAGTTATTCATTAGCCTGAATTAAGTATTCAGACGGAATGGAAATTTTTTAATTAAGCTTGCATAATTAGACAAAATAATTGACTGCTGAATAACTGTGATTTTGTGAAATTGAAATGAAAACTGAAGGTTGAAAATAAAGGAAGTTATGAAAGTAGCAAAATTTCAGTCATAAATTTAAGAATTAATATTTTTAATAATTATAATAATAATAATATAATATAATATTATAATTATAATTGATGAATTGCAAGAAAAAGTTTGCGCCAAGTCCAGTGACAAACTTTAATTTTTTCAAATTATTTATGTATTAATTTAAAATCGTTCGTCACAAAATTGAGCAACAGAAACTCGGGAGCATGGAAATACTTTTGTCACTAGACTTTCATCTTGCAAATTATATTTTAAAATTATTTTTGCATTAAATTTGATATCGCTCGTCACAAAATTGAGCAACAGAAACTTTGGAGCATGGAAATACTTTTGTTACTAGACTTTTATCTTGTAAGCATGTTTTTTTGATAAGCTTTCAAAATAATTTAAGAATTATTATTTCTTAAATTTACCAATTCAATTAATTTATCCATAGATGCTAGAAATGAATGCTTTATGTATGAATGTAGTTAAATCTGTATGCCAAAGAGACCATTAACAAATGCACAGCAAATCCCAAAGTATACAATCAGCCAACCTATTGAACCACCCAACCACCGAACCATCGAACCACCCAATCAAGCAGTCGGAGTGTGCTTTAAATTCTCATTTGTGTACTGAACCACAATACGAGTACCGAGCACCAAGTACCGAGTACTGAGTACCGAGTACCGAGTACATTCTTCAAATGCGCTACCTTGCGCCTTGTTATTCTAGCAAACAAATGAAAGTGAAAGCACAAATTTTGCGATGCTTCTTTTAAACACACACACAGGGAATACACTTATACAAGTATATTTATACATCTAGATATATATTTTTAGTAGTTCAGAGAGAGAGAGAGAGCGCGACGTTTGGTTTGGTGCCAAAAATTGCTTCCGAAATCAGCCAAAAAACCAAAGCAAAACAGCGCAACGTCCACATTGGAATGTATCCGAGTGTGTGTGTGTGTGTGTTTGTGTGTGTGTCGGCCATGTTGGGCTACTGGGTGCCACAACTAACACACACAGAAAGAGAGAGAAGAAGAAAGACAGAGAGAGAGAAAGAGAGCCAAAGAGGCGCCCATAGAGCAATCGGTGGAGCTGTCGAGTTTGAGTTTGCTGCTCAAATATTATGCGAACGCAAATATTTTTATTTAGTAAATGTCATTTATTATTTATGTTTATTCGAGCACTTATCTAGCGCTGCTTAACAACTTCAGCTCTAATGCACGACGACTGCCTGGAGAGGGGAGAGAGGAGAGAGGAGAGTGGAAAGACGAGTTGGGGTTAGACGATGAAGACGATGATGATGATGATGGCAGCAAGGCCATGCCACCAAATTGAAAACGGAATCAACAAGAAATCGAACATTGAAAGTGGCAAGTGGCAAGTGGGAAGTGGAATGCGACTCCCACGTACTCGTCGTATTCCTTTTCTCCATTTCTCCATTTCTCCATTTGCCTTTCACTCGCATTGCCATGGCCAAGATGTCAGTGGGAGCAAATTTAAAGTCAAACTAAACTGCGAGTAAATAGAAATACAAAAAGGCAAACAAAAACAATGCCAACTGGCGGCAGTATGAGTATGTACGAGTATTGTATGTGTGTTTGTAGTAAGGATACGGAGAAGTCACTACACAGAAAGAAAAAACCAGGTTCCGGAATTAAATCCATCTCAAATGCTGTTGAAAGTAATATCGGAATTTCTTTAACAGAGCAAGAACTAATTTATTCAAGTACGATTTTTATAAATTCTTCTTCAAAAATATTCTGATTTTAGGGGCTCTATAGGAATTTATTTTAACTGAAATTAAATGTTGCAGATTTTAGTTTAGATTGTATTTATCATTTTCTGCGTATACTGTGTTAATTTAACAATAATACTCTGAAAACATGATAAAAATCATATTTGTTAAATTTTGAATCATTGAATTACTAATCAATTAGATTATTTTTGAAAATTTGTGATTTTTTAATGATTACGATTATTCTAAAATTATTACAATTATTCAAAAATAATCAGAAAAAAATCAAAAATAATCTTTCTGATTATTTTGGATTATTTTTGATTTTTTCTTATTATTTTGGCTACTTTGATTGTGAATATTTAAAATAATTGGATTTTTTTACTAAATAGTCATAATTAATTAGAAATAATTAAATATAATCAGAAATAATCAGAAAAATATCCAAAATAATCCGAATACCCAAAAAGATTATTTTTGATTTTTTCTGATTATTTTTGAATAATTGTAATAATTTTCGATTATTTTTGATTTTTTGTAATCGTAATCATTAAATAATTGGGCAATCGTAATCGTAATTTAATTACTGATGATTATGATTACAAATCATTATTTAACAGATTTAAAATGTATATTTGAAGATCATGAATTTTACACTTAAATTTTTGGTATGATTTTTTGTTTCAGTGTAGCAATTCCAGTCACAGCCACAGTTGGAGCTTCAGTGGATTCAGTCGCAGTCGCAGGCAAATTCCGAGCCGAGTGTACACAAGCCGCCGTCTAGCGCTTGTCTGCCAAGTGCGAGTCGTGGGAATGGTGATGAAGGAGACGGAGAGTAGGGGGTTGGGAATGAGAACGGAACAGCCTCCTCCTGGTCAACAACAGCAACAATGACAACATTGGTGGCATGCACATCGATGGCTTGAAATATTTGTGATTGTTTCGTATTCGATTTACCAAGTGTTGCAACGTCCTTGGATCTGACAAGAGATAGAGAAAGACAGCTAAAGAGTATCAAAGATAGATAGAGAGGGGGAGATGCAAAGAGCGCCAAATGGGGACGCCCTCTATTGACTATGAATGACTTTTTATTTTTACTTTTTTATATCAAGTTGTCATTGTTCTCTCTGTCCGTTTGTCTGCCCGTCTGTCTGCCAGTCTGTACTCTTGTTGTTGTTGTGATTATTGTTATTAGCCTAGCAAACAAATTGGTAAATAATAAATATTTTCCAGTTAAATATTGTTAGTAGTAGCATGGCATTTTTTTTTTAAACCTGCCACAAGCCATGCCACGGATCATGGACTCCAACCTCCTCCACCTTCTGCTTTTTCATGCTCCTGCTTACTTATGTATGTAGATCTTTTGAGGAGGCGTCGCTGCTTCACGTTCCCGCTTCCCCCTCCCGCTTCCCCTTCACGTCACATTGCCAATGACTTGCGCTTTCGTTGTGTGTCAATATGTGCTCAATATATGTGTGTGTGTGAGTGTGTGTGTGTGTGTGCCAAGGGAAATTGGTAGCCCACATTTACAAAATCAGAAAAGCGCTTGATTTGTAAAATATTTGCTCTGCACAAACGAACGCAGCAATTGTTCAATTCCATACAGTCGAGAGAGCCTCAGCCTGTTGGCTTCATCGTCATTTGTTTGAAATTGTTTATGAAGCGACACCTGTAGGTGATAATAATAAACAATCGAAGCACGACTTGGACGCCCAATCGAAACAAACCTCCTCAGTTGAGGGCCTGGGCACACAGAAGCTGCATACATATGAACATATATTTATATGCAAATGTGGCGTCTATTTATTTTAAGACCAGATCTTAAGTAGAACAACATCAGAAGATCAATGGAACTACACAAAATTTAGAGCAACTTTTCATAGCTTTCATAACTTTGGATAAACTGATACGAATTTCAAGCGAAATATAATTTTAATAATGGTTTGGCCTCCAAATTTTTGGAGTACAACAATAACATCTTAACAACATCAACAGCGAGTCTTTTGTGCGACTTCACAGCGCCGAATAGGCCGAATAGCAGTCGCCGCTCCCGGAGCCACTGCATGCCCACCACTGCTCTAAATTAAAATTTTATTGAAATTTTATTCATTTTGCTCAAATAATGTTGATATTTATTTTTATAAAGTTGTTTTAAAAGTCCTAAAGGTTTTATAAAATAAAGCTAATAAACGTATGAAAATCTGATGAAATTGAAATGTTTTTATTTATTTATTTATTTATTTTTTTGATTTGATTTCTAGCGCTACAAGACAAGTCTTATAAGTTAAAGCGCTAGTCATACTTAAGTTTAAGAATACTTTCAAGTTTAAAGTCTAAAGAAAATAGCTTAGGTTAAACAATTTAAATGATAAATCAGTTCTTATAATTCTTATTATGATTATTACTGCTATTATTATTATTACTGTTATTTATAGTTCTATTCTTTGGTATACATGAGGATCTTATTAATTATTATTATTTTTTTTTTATTTTTTATTTTTTTTTTATATGTTTACAATTAGAAGTTACTATCCACAGTCTTGACTCCTAATTGTATTTCCATGTATAACATTTAGCAACTTTGGCATTGCCTCCGTTTTTTTTTTTTTCTTTTTTCTGTATGTAATACTTGGCCCATTGGAATAGCTTGTGTCTTTGGCTTAAGTGTCCATTACTTAAAGCCCATTTAATGGCTATGCAATGTAGATATATTCGAGAGCATTTCCTGGAATTTGTCTGTTGCTTTTCACACCAATCTTTGGTCAAGCCTTTTTCTGTTGCTGTCGTTGTTGGTCGTGTTGGACTTGGCTGGCAATATTTGCCAATTTGAGTGCTTTCGGTTACTTTGACGCATTGTTAAAGGTAAAACGCATGCAAGAAAAGCAGAAATATTATTTAAATTATATGCGATAAATGAGCCGTGGATATTTGTGTGAAAAAATAAGAATATGAAAATTATATTTTTGGCTATTATTTGTTTGCTGTTAATATTTTGTCCGGATATTTGATGAGTATTTGCGAAAGCATTAAACCAAGGGTAACGCCCTGAACAGTGAACAGAACGAACCATAATCGGAGTTGGAGTCGGAGTCAGAGTCAGAGTTTTACAACCAACAAACAACAAGCACAAAGGCAACCACCGAGATTGCCCAGTGTGAGAATCAGTTCGCATTGCTTTGGGCTCTGGGGTGGAGTTGGTGGATCGCCCAGCAAGGTGTGCTCGACTCAAGTACTCACTCTGTGTGTCTGTGTGTGTGTGTGTGTGTGTGTGTGCTTAGTTTTTACAGGGCTTATTAATAGTCGTAAGGCGAGCGGCACATTTTGCTATTATACATATTCTTGGAAAAGCTGTAAATTGCACTTTGTAAATAAATGTGAACAAGAAAGAAAGAAACGCTAAGACCCCCTGTATTATCTCTCTGATAAATGATAAAGTCGCGCTCTACGTTGAGTTGAATCTACCGCATTATCTGTATCTGGGAACAGGAAGACGCACCAAGTATTTTACCGCGATATCAGGCGCTTATCTAATCAGACGCTGCATAAATGCAAATAACGAAAGATCGTGCCGGAGTCCGGGCAAGGGAATCGGGAACGGCCAATCCGATTCCCTTGTGTCCCGGTGTCGTTCTGATTTCGTATAATGAGACAGCGACGGAGCTGAAGATAAGCTGAAGCAGAAGAAGAAGAATGAAATGCATCCGCCGCGTGAGGCGTCAACGCGGAGCGCAAACAGTGACAAGAACAGAGCGAATTCTTTCTTCGTTCGGGCTGGCGATAACGGACCCGAGAAAAGGTCGAGTGTAAGCGTCTAAATATAGCCCGGGACAGACTCAATCTGCTTTATGCTCTTATCTTTCAGGCCCTGCACGGCAAATATGGCTGCTGATTAAGGCGACCAACAAAATGGCTTTCGCTTTAGTCAGATTATTGACCCAACTACAATACATGGTTGGTCTATATCGAAACAGGCAACCAGCCGACCGACCATCTGGCTTAATTAAGAACAAGTCGACAAACACTGAAGTCAGTGAAAATAGTTGGCCTCGTTTATCGCGCGCCATCAATCAGGCACTTTCCCGCAGGACAACGGCAAGCGACCCAAATGGGACTGGGAGCCCCCAAATGATTACGTAATTCAGGAGAGAGGGGGATACTAAGAAAGGCAGCTATAAACGAATGTTGTACACACTTTTGAAAACTGTATTGACTGTTTTAAGAATCAAGCTAATATATGTTAAATATCAATGATTCATATAATATATTATTTCAGATCAAATTTTCATTCAATTTTTTAAATTATTTTTTTCATATTGTAATAAATTTAAAGAACATAAATAGAGAGGAAGAGAAAGTTGCTAAATAATATGGAATATAAAATAAAAATTATTTAACGATTATAGAAGATATTTTTGTTTAATTTTTGTAATTGTATTTTTAATATTTTAATAAAAATAAACTTAAAATATTTAGAAAAATTTAATTTTTATTTCTTTATTATTTAATAATCAAGCTATTATTTCAGATCAATTTTTTATTCAATTGTTTTATTTATTATTTAAGTTATATATAATAAAATTAAAAAACTTAAAGACAGAGAGAAGAAAAAGTTGTCAAAGTAATACCAAATAAAATTTGCAAATTATTTAACAATTATACAATAGAAGATATTTTAATTCAATTTTTGTAAACGTATTTTTAAAATTTTTATAAAATAAACTTAAAATAATTAGAAAAATTCAATTTTTATTTATATATTATTTAAGAATCAAGCTTATATAAAAATCAATGATTCATATAATATATTATTTAAGATCAAATTTTAATTCAATTTTTTTTAATTATAATTTAAGTTATATAATAAACAATTATAGAAGGTACATCAATTTAATTTTTGTGTTTATACTTTTAATACTTTGATAAAAAAAAAATCTAAAATATTTAGAAATTTAATCTTTACATAATATTTTATAATTATTATTTCAATTTATTTATTTATTATTTTATTATTATTATTATTTTTTATTTATTATTAATTTATAATATTTTGGAATTATTTAACATTGGATTTGATTGCATCAAATTAATAGCGAATGAACTTATTTATAATCACAGCAAGACGATGTAAAAAGCATTATATGAATTGAGTAGAGTATATATACATACATATATATATCATAGGACACCCAACCAGAGTCTGCTTAGCGTGCCGGGCAACAATTGCTAGGCATGTCTATTACTATTACTAACCGTGTCTCTTTCTGAGTGTGTGTGTGTGTAAGTTCTCCTATGTGTGACTGCGAGTCCTTATGACAATTTGATGAGGACCTTATTTGCACTAGTTAAAAGCTTAGCCCCCGCTGCCAGCTCCAATGAGCGAATGTTGTTGTTGTTGTCAATAAAACAAAAATAAGGCAACAACAGGGACACCCAAAAAAAAAAAAGGAAAGAAAAAAAGAAATTGGAAAAAAGGCTATAGTCGGGACGCCGACTATGAAATACCTGATACATACTTTTAGGCGCTTGCTTGGCTTTGAGACTTAAAGCTGCCATTACTGAAGCTTTAGTTGACTGGTCGTTTTGGGACTAAGTTGGCTGATAGATAGTGATAATAGGTAACGATAAGTGTCAGAAGAATACGTTATAACTTAAAGGCTCGAAGACGCTTCTTTCTTCCTGTGAGACACATTGCAACGAATACAATATACCCTATACCTTTTTCTAAGTAACGGGTAAATATATCCTATAGCTTGGCACTTGCATGACAAGCGGCCATTTTGATGGCCGTTGGCCGTGTGTCCGTGTGTCCATATTTTTCCGTATACGCGCGTATCCAATCAAGCATATATCGTTTGTCTATAGGTGTGTGTATAACTATGTTTGTGTGTTTATATGTGTATATATATGTATGTGTATGGGCGGTGCGTGGTGGACGTGGTCAACATTCGTTGATTACGTATACGACTGGGGCGCCAATCAACCAAACGTCAACGTCAGCGAAGGGCCAAGCGAATTGTTGTTGTTGTTATTGTTGCATAGCAATGCTGAAATGTCGCTCAAAATAGAAACAACATAGCTTCTACACACACACACACACTTACACACACACACACACTCGTAGAATGCGTTTACATTCTTTTTTTGTTGTACCCCTGGCTTGAATCAATATTAGTAATTTGAATTATTCAAAAGACAAATATGAAGCTTTAATGGCCAAACAGCATGCCCGTAGTCGGCACTCATTTTCCCCACCTCTCGCCTGCAGCCAGTGAACTTCACTCCGTCTCTTCTCCCACTTCTCTCCGTCTCTTCTCCCACTTCTCTGGCCAGAACTTGGGGCCTGTTTACTGCTACCATTGCAGCTGCAGGCCATTGGATATTGGGCATTGGGTATTGGGCATTGAGTATTGGGTCGAGACTGCAGGCAGCAACGGCGACAACTCAATAATTTGGCGAGTCGCCCAATTTAATGCCAGTGCAGGTGTGGGCCACGATGGATGGCCAGAAGCAGCAGCAGCAGCAGCAACAGCAGCGTCCATTGTCAACGTCTACGGCGTTCGTTGGGCCAGGTAAATACGTCAATTTAAATCCGTGGATTGGATTGTAAGTCAATGTTTGACTTTTGCTCGCTGATTGATTGCTCAACAGCAACTGCAGCAACAGTGGCAACTGCAGCAGCCAACAGCCAAGAGCCAATAGCCAGGATATAGTCAGGAGTCAGAAGTCAGCAAGGAGACAGGAGACAGGAGTTGGAGTTGGAGTCGCCTGCATATGCATACGGCCTAAAGCTGATGACTCGGCCAGCTCCTCTGGGGCACTTGCAACACACACAGGGAGAGAAAGAGGAGTGAGAGAGAGAAAGAGAGAGAGAGGGGAATGTAGAGGCTGCAACAACAGTTTACACGATTTACAGCCAAGTGAAGTTTGCATAGCGGAGTCGAGCGTATGAATCAACGATTTTCTGCTGTGCCGTCATAATTTCCATTTCCCAAAAAAATGTACACACACCCAACCCCACAACAACAACTGCAACAACAGCAACACATACCCATTTTGGGCTACTTGAAGCACAAAGTAGAGTTGCTTATTTCCCTGCACTTTAAGTGGCAAAGCCAACAAATTATGCTCGGAGTGCTGAATTAGTTGTGCGCCCAACAACACGATATATTTAACTTTAGATTTTGGTCAAGTTTGGCACACGAGTATATGCATGAATATAATTCAGCAAATGCTGGGTCTGTGTATCATGCGCGCTCGAACGAGGGCAGTCTGAAGAGTTGTACATTTCACAAATGTTAATTTCAATCAAAAAACAATCTCCGAGCTTGCAAGCTTAAACTATAAAGCAGCGGTGGGCACGCAGTGGCTCCGGGAGCAGCGACTGCTCCCGAATTCAAATTTTGTGCCCACCGCTGGCTTAAATTATAAAGCATGATTTAAATTGGATTATTTACTACTGAAGTGCTGATTTAAGTAATATGTTGATTGTATTCGATCCTGAACTGGTCAGGCAACCCTCGCGTATGTATATTTAAACTCAATTTTAGACACATGTGCATTATTGTTGTCTATCTGGTGGACGCTGTCTATCCAGCCGCAACAACAGCGCCAACAACAAACAGTCAAAACCAAAGCCACCGCAACAGCAGCAGCAGCAGCAGAGGCAGCAGCAGAGGCAGAAACAGTGGCAAATTCTCGGGATCGGGCTCTGAATGTGGTGGCTCTCTGGTTCCATTCGGTTGGATGCCTGCCTGCATCTACAATACAGCAATTGTTGCAGCTGCAACAGCAACAACAGCAGCAACAACAACAGCAGCAACAGCTCATATAATACCGTTCCACATATACTTATTCATATGTCGTGTGCGTTTGTCTAATGTTCTGTTTGTATGTGTGTGCGTATACATATCTATACACTCAAAAAAAAATATGCCAACCTATATACCAGTAAGTCCATACTTGAATTAAAATTGGTTTGTTCTTAAAAATTTAAGACTGCTTTGTACCAGTGGTGGGCACGCAGTGGCTCCGGGAGTAAAGGCTGCTTCCAACTTAGGTAGATCGCAATAGGGTTGTTATATTTGATGTTGTTGTAGTGCTCCCGAATTCAGATTTCGTGCCCACCGCTGCTTTGTACTATTATTCCTGAATTATGTAAGTATGAAAAGATTTTAGATTTTTAATAACGACTGACCGTTCTTTAGAAAACTAGATGATATATTAGTCCGATATTAAACAAACTTATTCAGAATATAAAAAAGCATGCCAAAACTAAAATTTGTGAGCTTGTTTTGTTTTGCTTTAAGTTTCTGCGGACTTATTCCAGTGTGATTCGAAGATTGCAATTAACTTAAATATGAGAATATTTTGAAGAGGACAGAAGTATGTTTCGTCCTTTTAAAGACTGGAAATGTATTCCAAAGCGTACTGAAAGTATTCCAAAATATCTTGAGATTTTCGGGATTGCAATAAGAGAACTTGGAAAAAATACATTTTTAACACAATTTAAGTAAAACACGTGTTAAATTTTTTTTTTTGTTAAAAAAAAATACATGTTCAGGGAAAAAAAAAATTGTTTGGGCAAAAAAATAGCTTAAATTCAGAATAGTTTATTAGGACAGAGACGAGCCGCAAAATCGTCCTTCCTAGGATGAAAATTATGTTAGAAGGACAATTCGTCCTTTGGTTTTGTGGACTTTTAAAAGTCCTGATCCTAACAAGAGTATTGACACCAAGTTTGTCAGGATCGGACCATAAACAATCAAGATACACATTTTCAAAAAAAAAAAAAAAAATTTTAACCCAAAAAGCGCGGACCAGAAATTTATTTTAGAACTATGGTTTCTTCGTGAAAACATCTTAGAATTGACCATAGATTACGAAAATGGGTTACTATTTTTTGTTAAAAAAAATCGATGCACTCTAATGTCCGTACTTGAATTATATAGAGTTTTGTTATTACAATTTTCAGTTTGCTTTGATTTATATACATATTTAAGTAAGAAACGATTTAAATTTAAAATTGCGACTGATCATTCATAAGAAAACTTGATGATATAATATTCTTTTACGAAGCAATCCTATTTAGAATATATGTATAAGACCATGCCAAAACAAAAGTTTGTGTTTTTTATTGAAATATCTCCAGAAATAAAAGAGATTATTATACTAAACACTTGTTATTATACATATTTTCAGTTTATGTGTACTTATTCAGTATGTATGATTTAAGAATGAATTGAACTTAAATATGAGAATATTCTGAACAAAACAGAAGTATGTTTTTGTTTCCAAAAAAAATCTTGTTTTTAGATTTTCGGGATTGCAGTAAGCGAAGTTGAAATTAAGTTTTTGTGCTAAGTTGTGGATGTTTAAGAATGTGTGTACTTGAATATCTCATGTTTGAGTACGAAAGTCTTGATATTTTCTAAGTGTATATATATTTATGTGTGTGTGTGTGTGTCTGTGTGTGTGTGTGTGTGTATGCATATCCTTTGCAGCGTGTAGCAATGCGTTGTTTTGCCGCTCTGATAATGATGCTGGCCGGCATATTCATAATGAAATTTCATTGCAGCAAACACACACACACACACACACACTCATACACCGAGACACACATGTGTGTGTGCATGTATTCAAGTATGTGTACACAGAGCATTGAAAAGTGGGCGTGGTGGAATGGGCGTATCCCGGACGAGGCATATTATGTATAAACACAAATTAATTTCGTTTCAGTGGCCCAAACCGTAGTAGCCATGGCCGAGCGATTCCGTGCAATGATGATGATCATGATGATGATGATGATGATGATGATGGGCCGGGCATTTGCATAAAATATTTGCACAGCCTTCGTATATTCGTAAACTCGTCGTAGTGCAACGCTGCGGCTGCTGGTTTGCTGGTTTGCTGGTTTTGCCTTCGCCTTTGAGGGGAACGTGCCCATAAACTAGACAACAACAAGCCTACGAGTATTTTGGCCCTGATTTAATGAATCAGCAGTCAGTCCGTCCGCTTGTCCGTCCGCCTGTACGGTAACCTCTCTTCAGGACAACGACGACAACAACCTGCCGCATCAGCAAACGTCTTTCAATTTTGAATGTTGGCCCATGTCTGGTTTTGGCCAGTTTTGATAAATTAGCACAAATGCACTGCCATATGAATACTTGGCCTAAACCCAACACTGCCTACTGAGTACAGCAAAACTGTCACACACATATCTTGGTTTATCTGACTGTCATAATATCATAAATAATTCAGCAGTTTCTAGCTCAGATTAATGTGGTGCGTTCAAGAGCCAAAACAACTTGTGAATTCTAAGGAAAAAAAAAAAAATTATCGCACACGATTTAATGGCAATTAAACTAAACTTTATATGAATCTTGTAAATTATATATTTATAAGATCAAATCTAAAAACAAATTATAAATATTATTCTAAATGTAAAATATCAAATTTAGTAAAACTATTTAAGATATTTTGATGCCAATCATAAGATTAAGATTAATACAGTTTGTCAAAATAAACAAATTAAATTATTAAAATGTAAGTTTAATTATTAAATTAAATAAAAATTAATGGATTAATCAGTGGACAATACATTTTTAAACAACACAAACTCTACAGACAAAATTTTAATTTTCAAAACAATTATTATAATATAATCAAAGTGTAAATACTGAGCTCACTCGAATCTCGGAGAATTACAAACATTTCTAACATTTTTGATTAGCTGTTTAGGCAAGCTGTCTGGAAAATATTGTATATTCGCATATTAAAAGATCATTCGACAGATCAAACATGAGTGTATTCAAATATTTATACTATTGTTGATTAATGAGTGTTCTAGGCCTCTTGATAATGATTTTTGACGCCTGTCTGTGGCTTTACTGGACTGCAGGCCTAGCCAATGATATCATTTGCGAGTATAAATACTCGAGCTTGTTTTGAAATTATTTGAATACACTGAAAAAAACAGAGATTTGTCATTTTAGGAATTTATTGAATCAAATACGAAATACTTGAATTCAGTTAATACTTGAATTTAATTAATGTTTTGATTATTGGAACTTTACAGAAAGCTTTTCAGTGAAATCAAATTTTGTAGGCATTTCTTGACTATTTAAAGATGGGCCCGTAAATAATGATTATTGAAATTTTTCAGATCAAAAAATCAATAAGTAGAATACATTTACAAAAAAATAATGACAATGATTAAATTTGAGCGAAAAAATAAAACTCACAATTAATCATTATTTATGATTTTTATTTTTTTCTCTCAAAACAAAACTCACTTTAAGTTCATGGCTTTTGTGTAGGATTTTGTACCTAGTATTTTTGCATATCCCCTTAAAAGAAAATCTTTAAAATGATAACGTAATCTTTTTTAAAAGTGAGTTTTATTTTGAGCGAAAAAATATAAGTTACAAATAATGATTACTTGTGACTTTTATTTTTTCGCTCAAGATTAATCATTATCATTGAAGAAAATCCTTAATAATCTTTAAATAATCATTACTATGTAATTTTTATAATATAACTCATAATGCTTCTCTGATTTAAAGGCATTTTATTCGTATTTTGTGTTAGTTTAACAAGAATATCCTTAATACAATCTTAAAAAGTACATGCTTAAGTTAAGAATTTTTTACTTAAATTTTTGTATGCATTTTTTATATTTTTTCAGTGTACGCGTATTTGTAATACAGCTGACAGCCTTCACAATTTCTCTCGACAAGGAGACTTCGTGCAGTGCCCCACGCTTTAGCACATAATTAACCTAAAAATGTAACTCCATCTTGTTTATCAGTGAAAATACGTATAGTACAACCAAAAGAAGAAGGAGATGGAGAGGGAGAAAGAGAAGGAGGAGTGGTGAGTGGTGAGCAGTAGACAAAAATAAGCGACTGGAAAAAAAGGCGCGCATCTCATTATCACTCGGACGTGAATATCTCGACATGTTTGCCGTTGTCGTCGTTGCTCCTCAAGGGGACGGGATGGAGAGGGACAAGAAACGTGGAACGTGGGACGCGAACTGTTGTCACCATCTACACTGAGATGGATGTAAGTAAGTATGTCTGTCCGTCCGTCTGTCTGTCTGTCTGTCACCTAACCAGCGCGAGTTGTCGCTCGAAAACATTTAAAGTGAATTTGTGTTGAGCTCACATCGTTAAAATATCCGTCAAAAACTTAAGCAAACAGACATAACTACGTGCATTTTAAATTGAATTCGACAACAACAAAACGAGCGACAGTGAAAATTTACACACACATACTTAGTTAAGTATCTATGTATCTGTATCTGTGAATGTATCTGTATCTGTAAGTTGGTAAGTCGATTTAACCTGCTGGCTGAGTGACGCCGTCCGCGCCCAGTTGCTTGAACGAGGCTTCAACCGTGTTTCGTTTCTTTTATCTCTCTCTCTTTTTTTATATTATTTGCCAAAAAAATTAAAGACAAGTAAAAGTCGTGATTAACGTTGAATTGGCTCTGCTCGAGCATCATTATCACCACAAATAAGCATCGACAACAACAACAACAACAACATTTCTTACTCCCAAGTCAATTTCGAGTACTCATATTCACATTGTACTACAAAACTGCCGCGCTCGGTTGGCTTTAAATGGTGGATGGAGTTGGATTTGTTGAGTTTTTGGCTTCGTTTATGTCTTGGGCTTTGACCTGCTTAACTGGCTCTTGGCCAGACGCGCTAATGCCTTCGACCAAAGCAAAGCAAACAAGGCCCAGACCATAAAAGGTTGCACAAGTTTTAATTGCCTTGCACTTTTGTGGCCCAGCTAAGAAAGTGCAAAGTAGAAGTCATTGAATATAATGATAAATATTCTGAATAGTTACCCACATTCTGTTAGAAACGCACAACATTTTTGGATATCAGAGTCCTTTAAGTATGCTATATAAAGTTAGAAGTAAAAATATTTAATCCATATTTTATGTATAATATATTGATTCACAATCAATATTTGTATCACAATATTTGTATCAAGCTAAAATTTCTTAATCAGCTTAATAGCAAATGAATTATTAAATCTTTTGTAGAAAAACTCTTTAACGACGATTTAATGATATAATCGCTTAAATATATCAAATGATCTAAACGAAAAACTATAATCACTCAGATAAAAATTTGTCATCTTGTTATCTAGAGTTTGTTTTTACGTCTTATATCGCAAATATCTTATCTTTTCAGCCTGTTCTGGACATATTGTCAAGATACCTAAACGATATTTGTAGTTGACTCAAAGAAAGACATGATTCTCATTGGAGACAGGAATTACACTGACAAAAAAATGAAGTACGGTTGCACTTGAAAAATTTCCGGTGTCAAAAGTTTAATGATTCTGAAAGTTCCTGATCCAAGTACTTAATTTAAGAGCGCTCTTGAAATTCTTGATATCAAAAACGTTCGTGTAAGTCAAAACTGCTTCACATAGCAGACAAGCAAGAACCAATTGGGAATTCTAAGCATGCAATCACATAAAAGATGTAAGAACTGAAGATTTTGTTTTGTGAGTCGAACCTCCGAAGAGAATTAAGTCTATTTAAATTTGAGAACAAAATATTTTAGTTTTTTGATGCTTAACGATGTTAAATGCTCTTAATACAAGTCAAATAATAAGAACCGAATCGTTTTTTATAAGCTCTCAAACGAAACTTTTTTTGTAGAACGAATCGTTCTGCATTTTTCTTAGTGCACCAAGAGTGAAAATCAATTGCAATTCTTCCAGAGATGAGAAACCGTCGTGTTCGCATACAAATAACTTGCGGCATTTCATAGGCAAACAATGTCAAGGATGGGATGGGCATGGTTCTCAGTTGGAGTAAAGTGGAGAAGGGAAGGACTGGGATTGGGATTGGAATTGGGTATGGCTACGGTGCTGGGTCTGGGCTATGCGCCTGTGCAATACGTTGCTAAATATTTTACAGGAGCGCCGCCGCAACGACTGAAGACTTGGCTGGTGAGTTTGAGGCTGGGGGCTTGGAGCTTGAAGATTGAAGCTTGAAGCTCTTCTCAATGCTGTCGCTGTGGCATTTCGCGTTAAATATTTACACACACAGATACACGCCCAATAAGCAATGCGCAGCGCAAAGTGTGCCAGCAGCAAAAAAAAAAAAAAAAAAAAAAAAAAACCCATCAGGTCAAGTGCTGAAGCTGCGGCGGCAACGGCAACAGCAACTGCGACTGCGACTCGATCCATTGGCATGACGCGGATGCGAGTGGATGCGAGGCACTTTGCATATTTTAGCGCGTGCATTGCAGTTGCTAATTGAAATAGTGTCGCTGCGGGGGGCGGGACGGGTTGAATGAGGGGCAGCGCACTGAATGATCAGTGATCAGTGATCAGTGCTGTGCTGTGCACATATTTGCCAATGCCAGAGATGCGCAACGAAGTGACGACCTCGCCTAGCCCCAGGCTAAAAAGGAAGGTGCGTTGCGTGTGGGTTGCAAAAGACTGAATAAGTTATGCCGAGTGCACACTGCGACACAGACTGTGACGGACAATTATCACAATGACTCTGTGTTGCATCTGGTGCCTTAGACAACAGACAAATCTATATAAATCTTTAAACCAAGTTGACGATCCTTTAAACCTTTCGGATTTTGAAGCCATAAATGGAGAAGACTTAGCCATTTGTAAATTATAAAGATTTCAATTTTATAAATCTTTTCACTTATCTGCGACTTGTCAATTTGAAAGTTCACAAGAGTAATAGGAATAGAAAACGGAAGCAAGCTTAAGCATAGACCACAGTAGGATGGGTTGTATTATTCAACTCGTATGCTGTCTTGTATATTAAAATTTATATGCATGATATCTGTTTCTTTTGCTTGTCTCAGTTATATGTTTATATGATAATGTTATTCTAGTTCAATCAGCAGTTAAGATGAAAAAATTTAAGCTATATCTGAAAAGTTGTGAACAAAAAATAAAGACGATTTTATTATATAGACTTAAAGCTCGATTTATAATTTGGACTTAAATTTATTTTAGTCTTGTAAAAATACATCGAAAAAAAGTAAACTCGATTTTTCAAAATCAATTTTCAAGTACTTGAACTCGATCTTTATCTTCGAAGATTTATAGACAAGTTGGTGTTTATTTAGATGATTTTAGTATATCGCCTTAAAACTCGATTAAAAATTTGAATTTACAACATTAAATCAGAGACTTTAGCTGTGACAATGGTTTGTGACGCAGTGTGAACCCAGCTTAATGCGCACAATTGCATAACAGACGCGTAGCAACAACAGTTGCAGTTGCAGTTGCAATTGCAGTTGCAGTTGCATTTATTGTTGCAGTCACGTAGTCACCCACACCCAAACACACACACACACACACACTCAATCTGTTGCAAGTCCGAGTCGTTTCTTTTTTTTGTTGCTTTTGCCACTTTCACGCTTCTTGCAAGTGGATCTGGACATGAGAATGGACATTGGCAGGAGCACGTCATGATTTTTTGATTGATCTGTAAGGCACACAGTGCAGTTGGCTTTTGTATTTTTTAATAAAAGTGAAACGTTTTTCATTACGCGTATGTACACACGGCCAACACACGAGTACTCCGTTTGAGACAGAGACGGAGATGAAGGTGGAAAAAGGAAAAGGAGATGGAAAAGGAGATGGAAGAAATGCCTGCAGCGTTTGCTGCTGCATTTTCATATTTATAAGATAATTGAAAGCGGGTATTGCCAAATTAACAACGCTCGGCAAACAAAGAAAGAAAGCAGCGACTATGGCAATATGGCGGCACACACACTTACACACACAGCACACACACACACACACGTCAGACGTGGCTGAAAGACAGGCGCATATCCCTTGTGTACACAAGCGCGCTTTATTGTTTTGCACTGGGGCTGGCTTTACTCTTTTGCCCTGGCAAGAACCAGAATGAGAACGAGCACGAAAACGAGAACCAGATACAGATACAGATACATATACATCGTCAGCTATAGAGCAAGAGCCACCCAATAATACTACCTAACATATGTATGTGAGGCAGAATCCACCACCAGACATCGTCTTTGAAATATTTCGCATCGTGCACGGATTTTATTAAATTGCATTCGTAGTTGTTTTGAATTGATTCGACAATGTTGAATTGCCGGCAGCGGGAGCTGGAGTCAGAGCAAAAACGAGAGCACAGATCACAGAAAGAGACTACACCGGAAAAATAAACCCAGGAATCCCAAATAAAATCAATTTAAAACTTTGGTAAAAGTTGAATAATCTCTGAATTTCTTAGATCGGGTACAAAATACATTTTATATTTATAAATCATTTTATTATTTTTCATTTGCTTCATATACAAGGTGGTCAAAAGTATTTTGGCACCCTTTAAAGTTAGTTCTAGCCAAATTTTGAACTTACTTTATGTAAAGTTTGGTATCAATGGAAAGGTCTTTTGAATTCCTTTCGAATAATGCAATACTTATCTTAACCCATTAGGTACATATTGAAATTTTCAAATATTTGTAAACGTCAACTTTTTTAACTTTTTTACTAGATTTTTTAAAAAAAATGTTTTGATGCAGAAAGTTTCTTTAAATTTGGGTAGTATTTCCAATTATATTTTTTTCAAATATCTCTTTGCAAGTCTTGACTTACAATAGCTGTTATAGTAAAATGGCGAAAGAGTGTACTTATAAAAATGACCAGTAGTAGTATATACTATAACATATATGTTTTAGGTATTTTTTTTACAGTTATTAATGCTGAGCAATTGTCATGTTATTCAGCATATTTGGTTATTTTTACTTGCAAAAATCATTAATTTTTTAACTGCAATTTTACAACGATCAAATAAAGTTTAAACTTTAAATTTGAAATGCCTTTTTTTTCTGTGTACTTGCCCTTTCCCCTCCACTGCTGTTGTTAGATTTTCCCCTTTGGCATTTTGTTTTACTTTTGATTTTGATTTTTACTTTTATTTCATTTTACGAGTAGTGTAGTCTGCTCATAGAGCCAGGCTGACAGTCTGTCTGTCTGTCAGTCTGTCAGTCTGCCAGTCTGTCTGTCTGTCTGTCTGTCAGTCTGTTGGTATGGAAGGCAGGCAGGAAGCATTCTGGCAACTATTACAAATGGCGAACACTTGACAGCAGCTCCCGTTCCAGTTCCCGTTCCAGTTCCAGTTGCAACATTGGCTGACGACTCTAAGCAAGCACTTGAACATTTTTGGGGTCGCCGGACCCCATCTCCCTCTCTCTCTCTCTCTCTCTCTCTCTCTCACACTCTTCTCCACCCTGTTGTTGTTGTTGTCTTAATATTTCTTCTTGAAATTTTCTTGTGCTTTTCTCGGCTGCTACAAGAGTTTCATTTGTTTTAGTCGCTCTCCTTGGCCCTTTGGCCCTCTCCTTTGGCCCTTTGTTTGCTGATACTTTGTCGGTACTTTTCGGCTACTTTCAAGCAGCAGGCACTAGTGGCCCAAGTTATTGTATCTTGTAGATACAACGTCAAACGTTGCCACTTTTTGTATGCCTCTCTTCTTTTCATTTCATTTTTTGATTGCAATGCTTTAGGTTTTTTCCCTTAAGCGCTTTAAACGAAACTTTGCAAATTTTCTGTGCTACTTTAAAATACAATTTAAAGCAGAGCAATGTTCCAATATGAGTTCTGCCCTCAGCACACACACACATCCACACACAGATATATTTGTTGTGTGTGTATGTGCCTTAGCCTACAACACACGCATATGGCGCATCCTGGACATAAAGGATATTAAAAGAGATTTAGCATTTTGTTTGCACTCGGATGATGCATTGTCACCGAGCCGGGCCGAGATTTATGATGGATTCGGTTTGTGCCTGGAGTGCGCAAAAATTATTAGAATTTCGCCCCCAGACCCTTGTGCGCTACGCCCAAATGTGGCAGGCTGTTGTGGCATGCCCCAGCAGAAATGTGAAGAGCCATCCTGTCACATTAGAAAACATGACTATGAATGGAATATCAACTTGAGTTTCATACACACTTTTCAAATGCTCCGAAGCGAACAATCAATTCACCAACAGCTCAGTCTTTTTGGGGCTTATCACATGAATATGTGCGAAGTACACGGATTAAAAAAATCAATGCTTAAATTTCAGTTTAAAGTACTTGTTTTTAGCATGTAGTTTTAAAGGATTCTATATACGAATGTCGAAAAATATTGCACAGAATACGGAAATTCGGAAAAAAATTAGGAATCAAAAATTGGGAATCGAATAAATTGGGAATCCAAAATTACGAATCCGAAATTAGGAAGGCAAAAATTGGGAAAGCAAAAATTGGGAAGAAAAAAATTGGGAAATCAAAAATTAGGAAAACAAAAATTTGGAAAACAAAAATTTGGAAAACAAAAATTAAAAAAAGCCGAAATCAAAAATACATATTTTTTATTTATATTTTTCAGTTCGGCTTTTTCTTACTTATCAGCAAAAGGACAACAATTGTCGAACCATTTGTTTCAAAATCAGTATTTCGATTGCCAGCGCATGTGATATTTATTCGAACCAATTATTTCAAATCTACATGTTTTGCACATATTTTTCAGTGTTGGCAGAAATGCAATAGTTTGATCATCAGCTTCTTGACACACTTGAGCTACTAAGTCTCTGGCTTTTTCATTTGATGATTGAGCATCTTTCTTAAACTCGAAAGAATTTAACCAATGACAGGAAAACCAAAGTAACTTTTCCAAATTTTTTTTCTTAATTTTTTTTTTCCTTATTTTTGTACTCTGAATATTTTTTTTAGTTGAAATTCCTAAATTATGATTCCTAATCTTTTCTTCCCAATTTTGGATTCCTAAAATTTTATTCTTGGTTTTTTTTTTCTTTTTTAAAATTCCTTAAAAAATTTCGGAATTCGTATGAGGTACCGTTTTAAAGTATGTTTCCAAATTGTCATTTTTAAGAAAATAATATGATGGTAAAATGGCACCCACTTACCAATAAAATAGTTAAATATATTAAAAAAAAATTGGATTTCACAGAAAATAATATAAATAGTTATTTGCGAAGAAGAAAATGAAAAATTGTCCATGAATCCTGTATTTCGTGCCCGATTTAAGAAATTCCCAGATTACCGAACTTTTGAAAGAGTCTGAAATTGATTTTATTGATTGTTTTTATTCCGGAATCCCCAAATTTTTCTACTGTGTACATACTTATTTATACTTTGTCGGTTTCTTTAGTGTTTTGCTTTTTTTTTGGTTTCGGTGTTGAAACTTCTTTTTTATTTTAATATTCATCACTCGACCTTTTTTTTTGCACTCACTGTGCAGAATTTGTTGTGGCTGTGTGATGAAATGTGACACATGGCCAGGATTTTGCCGCGTTGGCAACACACACTAACACTTTCACACACTCACACACATACATATAAACACTAGCATATGCAAATGTTATAAATAAAAGATGTGTGTGTAAAAAGCAGACAAAAAGCAATTGAAATTAAATGCCAACAGACTAGGGGCGTGGCCATTGTTAGTGCGCCCGCCAGTCGGCAGTTTGATAAAAAATTGAAACATAAAATACTACAATAAACAATTTTTTCAGGCATTACAAATAAATTATTATGCAAAATTAAATGACCCAAAGGCAAGCAAATACGTGCGAGCCATGGAAAAAGTTGCTGCTGTTGTTGTTGTTGTTATTGTTATTGTATTTTTTGTTTGAAAACAATAAAATCAAATTTTAAATTTTAACTACATAGTTGACATAAACTCCGTATCCGTATCCCGTATACAACGTCAACGTCATGTCAACGTCAGCGTTAACTTTAACGTCAACGCCAGCGTCGCAGTCGACGTCGCAGTCGCAGTCGCAGTTGGCGCTGGTATATGCCAACGGTAAATATTTGAAAAGGATTTTGTTTGTTTATTGTTTGCACACACACCTCGCGCGGTGTTAGTCGGTGTTAGCTTTTTAATTATAAAATATTTAACCAAAAACTCACACTCGACTGACCCAGCTGAATGAAGTGTGTGTGTGTGCGAGTGTGTGTGTGCGATTTTTATTAGTTGGCATCATTTTGTGGAGCCTTCAGGCTCTCTCTCGCCTCTTCACTAAACACAACAATGACCGGCCAATTTAGACTTTTTAAAAATTCACAAACCTCGCCACAAATTGATGACATTCAAAGTGCAGAGAACAAACTGCAAGTGCACAGAAAAAAGATATAAATCAAACCCAAACGCTGTCAAACATAATCCAAGTGAAATTAATTTAGAAATGCTGAAAGTTCCGTTGCTGAAATTTCCGTTGCGGCCGTTACAAAGAATGGAAGTCGATTTGAGGTTAACGTGCGTTTGCATATATATTAGCAAATTTTCCATAATGAACAAAATATATCCAAATGCAAAAAATTAAGTCCAATATATGATCATATTAATCCAGCATCAAAAATAAAGATAAGTAGTCTCGTTTATTTAAAATCTTAGTTTTTGTCTGTTGCGGACGTTACACTTTTTACACACACACTTTTTTTCAAATATTTAATACATATAAAATATCTTTTCGATACAGTTTTTATCTTAAATAAAAGAAAATGAAACAAAGTTTAAGATGAGCTAAGCGCCAAACACTCAGACGACAGTTTTGCCTACTTTTTTGGCCATTCAAAATACCCTTTTTTTACAAGAATTCTTGAAATTAAAAGGCAAAAAGACGAATAAATTGATTAGGTTCGGCCATGAAAAACCAAACCGCAGTAAAACCATTTCAATTTTGTAATTTGAAGCCTGCATATGTTATATTATAACAAAAAACAACCATCATTAAAAAATATACAGTTTTTTTTTTTAAAATTTTGGTTTAAAAATTTTTGGATTAAAATCTAGAAATTTTTAACTTGAGTTTAAAAATGATTTTTATTTTCGGTGTACTTGTTCCCTTCTACCACGGCTCGTTGTCCAGTTGAGTCCAGTCTATTGGAGCGCAACGGCTTCATTGTCATTTTTATGAACTCAGCGGAGCGACTGCAAATTAAACAAATATTTTCCCAGCAGGCAAAGTCAAATGGCTGGCCAGGATTTGTGCCAAGGCAAATAAGAGCCTTGCCCTCGCTTGCCTCGTTGGCCGTTGCCAGTTGGCAGCTGGCTGATTACTGCAACAGGACAAATAAAACGGCTAGCGACATTGACTAATCGCCAGCCAAGTTGCCAAGGTGCCGTCTATAATGAAATCGTATGTATCTATGTCTACGAGTGGGGGGAAACTGGACAGGGGGTTGGGGCAGCGGGTAGGGGACGTTTCAGTTACGCCCCCCGCATCAAAACAATAAACTGCTTCAGCGCTGGCAACAACAAACACCGTCCAAATTGTGTGCGCAAATAACGCGAATTGCAGCCGAAACCGCCTGGGCAAAAACTGCGTTGCGTATACGCAGCGTTGCAATCGAAATTTGATTTTCGACGCTGCGCCGCGTTGTTGAGGAAGGCGGTACAATATTTGCACACCAACTACAATACAACTTGGCCGAAATGTGCAGGGGAGGGGAGGGGAGTAATAAAGTGGTGAGGCTGCTTGCCAGCGGTTGCTTATTGCGAAACACCAAATACTGGGCCTTGTAATGCCCTACCAAAAGAGAGATACATAGAATCGACCAGTTATTTGGATTAAAATTAAAATACAGTTAAACAGTTACAGTAGCTTGAACATTTTCTTTGGATAATTGTGAGTGGAGTTAGGGAAGTTCGACTGTACTAATATTAATATATTTTTGAGTTTTCCCCAATGCTTGTCACAAATGTTGGATCAATTATAAAATTTTTGTATGTAATATAATTTTATCTAACCTTTTTATCTATTCAGTTACAAACTACAGTTGTTTTAAAATCATTTTTTTTAATTTTTTTCTGTTTTTTATTCTATTCTAATACAAATTCTATTTAAAACTCAAAATTTTTTTCAGCCGACTTTCAGTTGCAAATTTAAATTGCTTTAGTATAATTTAATTTTTTTTTATTTTTCCTGCTTTAATTTTTTATTCAAGTTCTATTTAAATTCGAATAATTTTATTCTCTCTGTCGACTTTTTTTAGCCGACTTTAAAAAGTAATGATTGTATAGCAAATCACATAAAAATGATATTTAAAAAAATACAAATATTCGAAATTCATTTAATAATGAATTTGCAATAAATCAATGCAATTTTAAGAGTATTCAATAATAACATTTTTGTGTTTAATATAAATTTATTTAAGTTTTCTATCTATTCAGTTGCAAACTATAATAGTTTTAATATAATTTTAATTACTTTTTTCTGTTTGTTTATTCTATTTTGAGCTCATAATTTTTTCCTGTCGACTTTCAGTTGCGAATTTAAATTGTTTTAGTATAATTCAATTTTGTTTTACTTTTTCCTGTTTTTATTTTTTATTCTACATAGTTCTACTTAAATTCGAATAATTTTATTCTCTCTGTCGACTGTTTTTAGCCAACTTTAAAAACAATTTTTTATAGCAAAACACATAAAAATGATATTTAAAAAAATAGAAATTCATTTAACAATGAATTTACAATAAATCAATGCAATTTTAAGAGTATTCAGATGTCGCACAAGTTTTCTAGAACTTTAGTTCTCTGTTGTTACAAAACGTAAACTTAATTTTCATAGCGAGTTTTTCATTTGCTGAATGCCGCGATTTTTGATGGAATTTTACATGTGGCCGCAGGTTTTGAATTCTGTGCGTTTTATTGTTGTTGTTGTTGCTGTTGTTGTTGTTGTTCTGGTCGCAGTTTGTATTAGTTGAAGCAACTATCTTAAAGCTGGCCAAATTATATATGTATGTGTATATTAATGAAAGTTCATTTGCAGCATTGCCAATGCAAATGAAAATTGGAAATGGAAACTGCAACTCGAACGGTTTTTCCCTCTGTCTTTCTCTCTCTCTCACCCTCTCTCTTCTATTTGCCAACAAATTGACAATTGACAAATGAAAAATGGCGGCTAAAGGCTTTTTATGCTTGTGCAAATTTCACATTTACAGTTATTGCTAATTGGAGGCTCAGGCAGCCGCAGCAGCCAACAACTCTCCCCGCCCCGCCGCCCCCTTCCCTTACCTCTCTGGCCATGTAAATAATGGCCGTTAATGTTATTGGCAATGGCCATTTAATGTTTAATTTTTGCCAATGCATTTCATGCTGCCAGTGAGTGTCTGTGTGTGTGTGTGTGTGTGTATCTGTGTGTGTGTTTGTTCACTCTTTAAAATGCTTTCGATAAATAAATTATTATGAAATGTATTTTACAGATTTAACATATTTCTGTAATTAATTTTAAAAATTATTCCAAATACAAATACAGCAAGTCGAAAAGCAGCCGCAGTTCAAACACGAGTCCAAAAACAAAAGCAAAAAAAACACAAATGCAATTCGATTCGATTCGAACGTTGAGCAATCAGTGTGCACTGTCAACCGTTATGAATTTTGCATTCAATTGCATTCCTCACCGCCTTGTGGCAACAACAAAATTAATCAACATTTGGACAAAACAAAAACCAAAATTCCTGTAAATCGCACTCATTTCACTGCAAACTTTAATGGATTCAATGATTTATTCGTTTGATAACAAGCAAAAGAAAAATCCAGCTGAAAGTGAATAAAAATATGTTACATGTTTTGATGGAGTTTTAAAGGAAAATATTATTAAACAAATTTGAAGACCATTTCATAAAATCAATGGCCGTGTTCATCCAAACTTATCAATCAGTTATCATGTATCAGAAATCAAAAAATTGTTGATGGGCTTCTGTGAGCTTTGATGAAATTTTAAGGCAATGTCAAAGTTGTCATTTCTTTTTGAATATTTTATCAAAAAAATTCAAAACTGTTTGGCGCAAAATGAATGCTTAATGTAATGGGAACGAACCAAGCAAAAGGCCAGATTTAAAATAATAGATGATATGTTGCATTAATCAATAATTAAGCCAATATTGTATGCGCATTTAATATTTTATATAAGAAAGTTTAAAGCTCTTTTCATAACCATATTCCTTTAAAAAAAAGCAGATTCCAACGTCTTCTTTGCATTTTTTTTTTTAAGAAAACCAAACTAATATTAATAAAGTGGTTCCTTATTAATTTTTTCCCATTTATTTTCAAATCTTGTGTTCTGTTGATTACGATTTGTTGTATCGATAACAAAGCATCACAATCACAGAATTTCAGCGTACTATTTTGGTGATGAATTTTCAGTCATCATAATCACAAAATTTTGAAATAATGATTGCTCATCACTGCCGTTCTCCAGAATAATCATACAAATTTAATCGATGTTCTGTTGTCGGATTTATATGTATTTTTTATATATTTGTAATAAGTCATGGGCAGATACTATATTAGCTTCGGCTTTTTAGTTACTTTAGATGTATGTTTCTAAAGATAGAGACTAAAACATCTTCAATCGGCACATACAAATATTCTATAATAGATCGATAACTAAACTTTTCAAATATGTAACTAAAAATGTAAAAATTGTTACTTTTATATTATTAAGTATGTATCTAAGCATTTTTGTATGCACAATACTTGAATTCAAGTTGTATTTTAGTAATTACCCATAACTTGTAACTAATAGCGTTAGTATAAATAATTTTAATAAATTCAAATTCAAATTTTAAATTTATCTAAAATGGCTTAATATTCTCATAAAGACTCTCATTGTATTTCATCTGCTAAATACTTGAAAATTGTGCTCAAAATGTTTACTATTCAGACATAATACTCAGACCGCCCCGTTACCGCTCTTAGCTCTGTGCTACTTGGCCCCAATTAGCTGACCAAGTTAACGGGTGCCGGTGCCTCATTAGCCATGCCAAGAAGCACTTGGCCAAGCCCCAGACGAGTTGCATGCCAAAGAGCCAAAGAGGCAAAAAGCTGACGACGCTTTGGCTTTGGCTTCGGCTTTGGCGGCACTCAGGGGACACAATGTGGATGGATGGAAATTTGCATACAGCATCCGCTACTGTTTTGGATGGAACGTGAGCGCCGTGTGGATCCCATTGAGTCTATTCATATTCGAGCGGAAGCCAAGTGCGTTGCACGGACTATCAGTCATAATAAATATTACTACACAGAAAAAAAAAATTATTGGAAAATTCAGTTTAAAAATTAATGATTTTAGCCAGGGATTAAAACCGAAACGAATATCGGTTTCAGTAACGGTATCGGGTATGTTCGCATTTAGGTTTTCGGTTATCGGTTACGCAAAATGTTTAAATAAAGTGAACCGGTTTTGGTATGTTTCGGTTTTGAAATACCGGTATGGTTTCGGTTTACAAAAAAAAATTTCTTTAAATAAATATAATTACATTTATAATATATGTAATGATAATTAAATAGCCAAAAATAGAAAAGAAAATCAAAAATAAAATACAAACTAATAACAAAATATCAGAGATCGCAAACAAGACAAGTCGGAAAAAATCAAAACAGCTCAAAATTTTTCTTTGAAAATTATTTTTAACTTGTTTTTTAAATTTTTATAATAAAAATTGAAAATAAAACATGCTTTTAAAATTGTATTTAAAAGTTACACCACAACTCTTACTTACAATTTTTAAATAACAATCAGAAATACAACTTTTTTCAATTTTTATAATACATACATAAATATATTATTTATTAAAAACCGAAATTAACCCTTATAAATGAAACGGTTACTAAACGGTTATTTCGGTTTATAGAGTTTCGGTTTTAAGGTTTCGGTCAAATGAAAATATTTTTTTTCGGTTCCGGTTTCAGTTACGGTTTTAAATTTCAATCGGTTTTTACGGTTTCGGTTAGGGTTTTAATCCCTGATTTAAGCATAGATTTTTTTAACAGTATGATATTTTCAAATTAATACAATATGTGGATAAATGGCAAATTTTTCATTGGAAAGTATCTTATAGAGTCCCGAGCTCGATTCAAGAAATTACGAGTTCCGTTTTCGATTGATTTCATTCCTGTCTCCCTTATATTTTTCCAGTGTAGTATTTCGTAATAATGACGGGCAAATTGGGAAAATTTTGTCTTGTACATACGTAACAATATACTCGTATATTGTCGGCAAAAACTCATAAGATGAACAGGGCGTGTAGCTAAAGAAATTTGTCACTTGGCCGGATGTGTTTTGTGTTGGCCGTGACAATGTCATGCCCACAGTTTTTTCGGGCTGACAGGTATTGCCCAAGGGCCAAAAGGCGGCGGCGGAGGCGGAGGCGGAGGAAGAGAGGCATTGTTTGAAAAATGTGCGGAAGCAGCAGTCTCATTTTAGATGACGCTTGTTCCTCCTGGCCATTTGGGTTCTTTCTATCTTTTCTTTTTGTTTTTTTGTACTGGAGCTAAAGGTGTACAAACATTTGACGTGTGTTTTGACGCGAGGCAAGACTCGAAACCCAAAGAAGTCTGAGTCTAAGAAGCTGAATCTATCCAAGATCTATACTAATTGTTTGATGCTTGGCCTGTGTAAACACAATTGAAGTTGTCTATTATAGAGTATAGAGAGTCGAGAAATTGGAACGAATGCCAGATCATGTTTACCTAATGCGACATTGTTATTACTGTTCGCTTTTATTTTTCCCATTTATTTGAAATACATCTCACAATGCAACAACTGTGCAAATAGCAGGCGACAACGCGTTGTCGACAACCACAACAACAACAACAACGACAACAACAACGACTACATCAAAAGCTGTTTGAAAAGTTAGAAACATGACGGAACTCGAGTCATTATCGACTCGCATATGATACGAGAGCAAAGATCTGTCTCAAGTATGCCCTAAAATGAGGTATTTCAAAATTATAATAAAGAATATTTTCAAAAAAGTAGCTTGAGTATTGAAAAAGTCTCTCGAAGATACAAAGGAATTGATTTCTTTCAGTTTATTTTAAATTACATTGAATTGATTTTTTGTAGACTTTTCTACGTCGACAATAAATAAAGAAATAAATAAAAATATTATGAATATTAAGGGGGTATTGCTTCTGGTCAAAATGTTTAGTTAGTTTTTTTTTCCATATTTTTATAGCTTGGATATTTGAAAATATCTTCCTAAAAGGGTTTTTTAAAATTCGAAATACTTCGGGAGATATGACCTATGACCTATGACCTCGAAGCCACGCTTTTCGAGCTGGCGGCACTGATTGCGTGCAAACGACGCAGAATTGTCATCATTATGGTCCCTACCTCAATCATAATTTTAAAAATTTTTCTACTTTTTTTTTTGTACACTAAATTACAAAAAAATTTACCAAAATCGTTTTTTCATTTTTCAATGGCCGCCAAAAAAAATCGCAAAATTATGATTGAGGTAAGTGCCCGAATTACATCTGTACTGAATCTAACGCAGTTTACTTTTTCCATTTCAAATGATCCGAAGTGGAGTTATCCGTGCCGCCAGCAGCATACCTTTTTTTTCGACGTCCAACTTTGAAGGCCGAAAACGTTTTGAACAGACCTCGTACAAGGGGAACTAATTTGTTATATTTAATTCAATATGTTTTTAATACATTATAGAAAACAGAATTTAAATAACTATTTCCGTTTTCAAATAAGATTTTTTTAAAAAATGTTCAAATACAGCCTTCCAAGCAGCAATAATCCCTTAATATTATAATAATAATCACTTTACTTTCACTTCATATTTTTGGTCTAATTCAGTGAATTAAATAAATTATTATATTTGTTTATTTTAAAATTAAATTAGTAGCTTTGATTTGGAGTTTAATTGGTTCTTTATGAATTGTTCTAAAGAAATACAAAAAAAAAATAAATAAATATAATCAGGAAAGTGTATGCGATTAACTGCTTAATTATGCTGATCGAGGTGTTCCTATTTCTATGCACTGTACTGATACTGGCACTTATATTGGTATTGGTATTGGTATTGGTACTGGTAAGACCTTCTATTTGATTAGCTGAAGCACACAGATGTATTTCACTTATTTTCATTTAGCACGCTCGAATCAAATATTTGAACAAGCCGCACAGTTGTTTTGGGGGCATAACAATAGATTCAATTTTAACATTATCACTCGACGCTGATAATGCCGCCTGCTAACGGCCTATTGTTTTAATTAAATACGCTTAGTCGAGACCAAAGAAAACCCATAACGACCCCAAATGACCTTCGTCGACGTCGACGCTGTCGTTGTCGTGTGAAAGTTGTTGCCTCAGTTGCCAATTCAACTGCGATTCAAAATCCAAATCCAGCATGAAAGTGCAGACAAATTGGCCAGAACATTGTGTCCTAACAGGGACAACAAACAGATAACGCCCTGACTTGTTAGGGTCCCTTTCCGCCTCCTTTTCCTACTCCTCCTTCTCCTGCTGCAGTTACCACAAACAAAAGAAGAGCCCAGGTCAGACATAGGTCTGATAGGTTTTAATACTCTACAGGCAACAATCAACTACCGGGTAATTAGAGTTGAATGGACGAGTCGAAAAGTCGTGTAATGCGATTCGTATGGCACAGCGGGAGATACCGACAGGAGGTCATGTTATTACTATTACATACCATACATAAAGAAGATACATTGCATGCCTCATTACAACGCACACATTTGCCAATAAAAAGAAAGAAAATACACACACACACTCGCATAGAATAACAAATTTATGAGCCAAATGGCACAACAATGACAGATTCGTTTTGGTTTTTATTTTTATTTTCTTTGGCACATCATTTCCCTTTCTTTTTTCCCTTAGATTCTCCCTTTCCATCTCTTTGCTGGCTAAATATTTATAAATTGTTCAGTTCTCTTTTTATTATTTCTTGTGACAGTTGATTGTTGGCGTGATTTTTGGGCAGCTGATGCAGCGACTCATTCCTGACCAGGACCGAAACTGTTATGAGGAATAGAAAAAAAAATTACTTTTAATAATTACTTAAAGACTTTTACTTTATAAATCATCCTTAATAATTATTTTTGAATAAAAAGATAAAAATTATAAATAATTATTAATATTGATTTTTATTATATAAATCAAAAATAATAATTAAATTTGATTTATTTTTTTTCTTTTGATTTCTTTTATGTAAATTAGGTTATCATCTTCTTAATATAATTTACATATGTTGAAAAGTTGGAATGTTTATCTTGAGTATTAACAAAGATATTCTAAAAAGACTGTTATAATCAATTTCAAATTTTAAAAGTCTTTAAAGACTTATATGTTATCAATTCAAAAATAATAGTTATTAAAACTTTTATTTTTTTTCCTCACAAATAAAAGTCTTTCAAGACTTTTATTTTTTTTATCTCAAATATAAGTTTATTGGCTGTTTACAGAGATACTGTTTTTACAAACAATTTGATGTATTTTAAACAAAAATCGCATTAGTCCTTATATGTGATTTTTTGAGTTGAAATTTTGATCAATAACAGTTATTTTCAATCCCTGTTCCTGACTCATTCCTGACTCATTCCTGACTCATTCCTGACTCATTCCTGACTCATTCCTGACCCATTCCTGCTACACATACTGTTCATCCTGCGGCTATTTGCTGCTGCACTTGGCTTGGCCAACTTGGCCAACTTGTCCAGCTTGTCATCTTGGGTTACGCCTCAAATTGTGTTAGGGTTAGGCCTGCATTTTGGCTGCAGGCTGCAGGTGCTTTCTAAGCGGACTCAAGTGACTGGCTTTTGGTGCTGCTGCTGCTCCTATATCTGCTCTTAATCCTGCTCCTGCTCCTGGTCCTGCTCTTGCTCCTGCTCCTGTTGCTGGTCACGCTTATTATGGCCGCGGGCAGCGTTCCTTTTGCCGGCGCTTCGCGCTGTTTGTCCAAATGCTTGACTGATGCTGTTGCAACGTCTCGTAGGCATCCTTCCTTCCTTCTTCCTGCTGGCTGCTAAACAGCAGCACAATATCCGTCGTACGTTGTGCAAACACAGTCCTGCCGACGTTACTACACCGAGAAAAAGAATCAGGGATTCCAGAAAAAAAAATTGGTAATGCTCGGAATTTCTTAGATCGCGTACAAAGTACGATTTTTCAATTCCAATTTTAATATTCGGGTCTGTTCCGGTTTTCACTTTTTACTTTTTAAAATTTAGTGTAATGTTTTTACCAGGGATCGTAACTCTTATAAGTTTTATGAACAAAAATATGAAATAAGAGTTATTTCTTGATTTTCATAAAAAAGTTGAAAAATAACTCTTATTTTCAATTTTTATGATAAAAATTATAAATAAGAGTTATTTTTAAACTTTTAAAAATTAGAGTTATTTTCCACTTTTATCATAAAAAACAAAAAAAAATTTGATTTGAAATATCTTTTGATCGGGAGGGCCTATTTCATTAAACGGCATACATATAGAAAAGTAATGAAATGTGGATAAAATATATATTCCTGGCTTTTACTCACTTTAAATTTAAACTAAGGGTTTGAAAATGAATATTTCGACAATCGGGTCTCTAATAGAATTTTTTCAGTAAAATTAAATGATTAAGCCTTTTTTGACCATTTTAACGCTGAGTGCTTGCCACATTAGCCGCATATGGAGTTAATTCAACAATAATATCTAGAATACCTACTTAAAAGATACACGCTAAGTTCAAGAATTTTCAACTTGAATTTCAAAATGATTTTAGTTTTTTCAGTGCACACTCAGTGTCACCGTGTTACCGTTAGCGCTACCGTCGATGTTGCAGCCCTGCCATCTTTGTGCTGATGATGTTTGCTTAGCTGTCTTTGCATCTTTTTTGCAGGACGCAGTCAGCTCTAAACGGAAATGATGGCGGTCGCTGTTTCTACTGCCGTTGCTGCCGTTGCAGAAAGCTGTGTTTGCCCCGCGCCCCGCCAGACAATGCAGGACAATGAAATGAATTTTTAAGAATGCCCTGCCCTACATGCGTCGACAGCGACACAGAGACAGGGAGACACAGAGACAGAGAGACAGACGGACAGACAGACTGAGAGACAGAGACAGCGGCAATGGCAGCCACTTCAAAGTCATTCGCCTGGCAGCATCTTGAGGCAACGGCAACGGCAACGGCAACGGGAACTGCAGTTGCTGTGATATGCAGTTTTTCCACTCGCTTTTCCACGCAGACAGTGTTGCCATTTTAGCTATTTTATTGCTAGATTTTGCAATTTATTAATTGCTAACGTTAACTTTCAGTTTGAAAATAAAACTGGGTACGATTTCCATCCCAACATGTTGAAAGGAACAGTCATACATAAAAATGTTCCATCACCATCAATTGTATTCAAACATGTGTTTTTCCTTGCCTTGAAATGAAACGCAAATAACGTAAAAGGAAAATTAAAAAAAAAAGAACTTTAGCAATTTAGGTAAGTTATTGTACTACTTTTGACTGTACTGTCGGAAAATCTATTTTGTTAATTGTGAGATAAATTCAGGCTATGTAATTTTTGGTCTAAGCTTAAGGCCTTAGCTGCTATAGCTTAGAATTAAAGTTAGACGTAATTTTAATTTGCACTAACTTGTAAACATACCTGTTAAATAATGATTAGTAATCATAATCATTAGTAATTCGATTATTTTTGTTTAAAAGTCGAACTAATGATTAAATTACGATTGTTTTCGGTTTTATCCAATTATTTAATGATTACGATTATAAAAAATAAAAAAAAAATCGAAAACTGTTACTATTTTTTATAAAAATAAAATATTCCAATAAATTAAATCTTTTTGGGTATTCGGATTATTTTTGATTTATTTCTGATTATTTCTGATTGTTTTTGAATATTTCTGATTATTTTTGAATAATTGTATATTGTATATAGTTTTAGGTTTTTACACAATCACATTTTCAACAGTGAATTATATATATTAAATATATTATATTTCCAGAAATAATCTAATTGATTAGTAATTCTAATCGAAATTTAACAGTTATGCTTGTAAATAATAATAATAATAATAATAATATTATTTTGGCCTGGAATTTTGTCATACAAATGCAGCTCGTTAGGAGTAAAATAAGAATCAAATTGCATTAAAAATATTAAATTTACCCTTATAAAATAGGTTAAAATGTATATTATTTATATAATTATTTTATAGTTTAGCTATTCCTATCAAATTGTCTAGGTTAAAATGTATATTATTTATATAACTATTTTATAGTTTAGCTATTTCTATCAAATTGTCTATGTTAATTTGGCTATTTTAGCACATAATATTCTGGCAACACTGTACGATAGACTAAGCTACCACAGCGACAGACAGAGACAAAGTTACAGAAAGACACAGAGAGACACAAAGAGAGAGATAGAGACAGAGAGAGAGAGAGAGAGAGAGAGAGAGAGAACTGAGTGTGGACTGTCACAGGCTGCGTTATGTTTGCAGTTGCATGCAGGTGCACTTGCCTCGTTGCTGCGTTGCATCAATTTGCATTCGCCTGACGTTTATGTGTGTGTGTGTGTGTGTGAGTGTGTGTCAGCATGTGTGTGTGTGTGTGTGTGTGTGTGTGTGTGCATGCTGGCAGTTGCTGTTACTGCTATTTACCAACCGTTTCGTGTGTGCATGTCAAATTCAAGCGTTTGCATATTTTGCAAGATTGTCAGGCACAATTAACCAACATCAGCAACAGCAGCATCAACGATGACAAAAAATTATAATTTTAGCCGTGATAATAGGTCGCTTGTGGGAGGAGACACAAAATGCGGCAAATGCACTTCAAACTGATTACTAAGCAAGCACTAAGGAAAGGCATTTTTACTAGGCTCGAAATTGTAAAAGATACTAAAATAGTGTGTCAAACAATTTCACTTTACGATTAACAAAAAAAGCAATGAATACATTTTTCTTAATTTATATTTTTATAATATTGAAATATATACCACATCAAGTAAATATATCAAGAGATGCCAATCTCTATCATCAGTACCGTTGTGCTGACTTAACGAGCGATCCAAGCCTCATGTCACTTTTGAGAAGCCAGAACCAGTTGTGAATTCTAAGTCCCAAAAGTTGAAAAAATAGCTGTGACGCTGCTGCTTGCGTTCTGCAAGTGTTTTTTGTGTTGTTGTTTGTAGTTTAGTGTCTTTTAGATATTACTAGACCTCAAGTTAACTAAAACTTACTTGTACAAATTAGAAAGATCATCAAAAACTAACACTATTATAAAAATTTTAATAAAAAATATTTTTGGGTGATAAAAACCATAACTTAAAATAAAAGAAAAGCTTACTGAAATTCAATAACTTAAACACATTTTCTACTCAAGTTGTCTTCGATTTGTTTATTTTGTGCTCATTTAATACTTAATTAAATATGTATTAATTGAATATAATAATATTTCCAATCATTACCAAAAATCCATAACTAATAATAATCCATAATAGCTAACTTTTATCGTAATCCTCTCTATGGATAATTTATTTTCCCCTCCAATTGTGTGACTCATTCAGTTGGCTTTCACTAATTTGTTAGCAGATAATCTGCACTTTGTGCCAAATTGCCAAGAGGCCAAAGAACCTTGTTCCAAAATGTTGACTGGTAATTGAGTTTCATTTGGCAAATGATGCAATTGAATGCATGATTTTATTATGTTTTTTGCTTTTTTGCGACACTTGCACGCTAATTAATCCTTACGCCTGCAAAAACAAACAAGTCCACAAACAGTGTGTAAAAGAGATGGGACCAGGCATGAGTGAAAGAGAGGGCAACAGACGAGGAGAGACGGAGACTGAGTTATATTAAGCGACGGCGAAGTCAAATATGCACAAATATAAAAAAGCAGGCAAGTGTGAAGGTCTATGAGATACCCTAAAAATGTGAATACGCGTTTATGAAAATGTGAAATTTTTATATAAAACTAATCTAACTAAAATCATAAAAAAATAAATTAAATATGAAAAGTGTAAAAATTTGGAGGTAGTGCAAAAAATACATGGATTGGGGAAGACAAGAAAAAGATTTTAATTTTTTCCATTCAAGGTAAATATAAGGACTAATTTAAGCATTGCCTTTTGCAATCTCAATCACTGTGATAATATACCCATTAACTGATTTGTCTGTTTGGCTCAGTTCCAACCTTTGGCTCTCCACTGGCTTCTGACTGACATAGGATGCGAATGGGATTGGGATTGGGATTCGGAGTGGGATTGGGTGTGGAAATGGAAATGGAAGTGGTAGAGGAATTGGGAGTTGACTGAGCGAGCGACTTGCTGTGTACATATTTGTGCAGTTATGTTCACATTTGTACTGATCATAATGTACACACATACATACAAACACACACACACTTATATATACACTCGCACGCCCGCTAAATGTACTCATACTCTTACACTGTAAAAAATAGCTGAAATTTAACTATGATGATATCGAAATTTCTTAAATTGAGCACGAAATACAATTTTTCAATTCCTTATCCGCAAATATTTTGACTATTGGAACCCTATCAGGCGTGCCACATAAATCGCAAGGGAATTAGAATTCCGCAGAAAGCATTTCCACACGATAATTTCCTAGGTGCCACAGAACCTCGAGAGATTCAATTTTTTTTTAGCATTTTCACCAACTTTTTCGAAATAGGCTGCTAAGGGTTGACACCTTCCCAGATTAAATTACCCAAGGGTTTGTTTAGCAACTTTTTTAGGTTTTGCATTGCAGAACAACAAGTTTTTCATTTTTTCCTTATTTAATTTATATAATTTTATTCATTTATATGATAAGTGACTTTGTTTAGCTACAAAAAATTTAAAGGCAATTGACGCGACAGAATAAAAGTTACTCGACAACTCTAGCGATTGTCTGCCATTAGTCTGGCAACTCTTCGTGACAAATGTTTTCACACATTGCACAATAAGCTAAAGAATTTTTTCGGTAAAACTTGATTTACCTCAAAATAACTATTTTTTGAATGCTTAATTTAAAGAAAACAGAAGTGGTTTCATATATAAATTTACAGACTAGGTGGCAGCATCGGACGCCAGCGGATTTAGCGCTAGTTTTTTTCGCGTAAAATTATTCTGCAAATTGATCTGTGGCACAGCGTAATGAAATTGAGGTGAAATTCAAGCGAAAGCAATTTCTGTGGCATCCCTGTATAAGATTTTTCCAGCGTAATCAAATATTCTGGACTTTTCCACTACTCTAATGCTGAGTGGTTACTATATTTTGTGCATATTTTGTTAATTTAACAATAACATTCTGCATTCATAAAAAATAACACAGGAATTTTTCGATTTGAATTTTAGAATGATATTTTTGCCTGTGCATGTACTCGTATTCGTATTCGTAATCGCACTCATATGTATGCATGTATGTATGTATGCATGTATGTGTGTGCTCGTATGTATATAGATTTCAGTCAAACACTCGAGCAAGCACAGACAAATTCTATTTGCAAACATTTCACTTGATTTGCAAGCGAGTAGCAGCAGAAGAAGAAGCAGAAGAAGAGGCTGCTGCCACTGCATAGAGAGAGAGAGAGAATACACGGGAGAGAGTCCTCTGTCTCTGTGCTGCGTCTCTCTCTCACACACACTCGCTCCCTCTCTGTGTATTTCCTGTCTCTAGTTGTGTTTGCGTGTGTGTGTGTGTTTTATCCAACGTATTTTTTAACATTGGCCCAACACACCCAGTTGACATTCGTGTAGGAGACACTGTCGACTGCGACTGTTGGGTGTCAAGGACGCAGGACGAAGCAGGAGCTGGAACTGGAGCCAGAGCTGTAGCTGAAGCCCAAAGCGGCTGCGGCTGTGGCAGCGCCATGATGAGTACGATGAGCGCCAAAGTTGCACTCGACAAATCGAAATTGTGTGCTCTGGCAAAATATTGGCACAAGAAATCATTCCTTCCTGTTGTTGGTGTCGTCGTGCCTTGTCCCTTTCTCTCTCTCTGTGTTGTTGTTGGCACTTTGCTGTTGACATGATTGGGTGGGCTTTCATTTGCCAACTTGTCGCAAAATGTTTTAATATTTTCAAGTTGCATTTAATCCCCGGCCAAGCGCTCAGCCACGTGAATCGTGTAAACAGAAGCACGCGCTCAAGTTCTTTATGCTTTATTTTCTTGTTTTTTATTGTACGCCTGCAACTTGTTATCCCTGCCATGTCCTTGCGTTTTTAGAGCAACTGCAATTGCCAAGCGAAAAAACCTAATGTGAAATTAAAAATTTGTGCTGTTGTGCTGAAAAAACAACAACGAATAAAGAAACAAAGACACGCGCACGCTCTCAAATCTGGCGAGGATTGAGTGAGGAGTGAACCGATGGGCAGTGGGGTTAGTTGGGTGGTTGGGCGGTTGCCTGCTTCATATTTGAATTGTTCTGGTTGGACAGACGTGCCGTGCCCGCCTCTTGCCTACACAGAAGAAAACAAATCGTTGTAAAATTAAAGTAGAAAATTCTTAATTTAAGCATGTATTTTTTAGGTATGTATTCAGGATATTATTTTTTAATTTAATACAATATGAGAATAAAATGGCAAGCATCAAAATAGTCTCAAATGCCTCAAAACAATTGATACTATTAAAATAAAATCTCTTAAAGAGACCCGATAGTCAACATATCTACGGAGAAGGAATTGCAAAATTGTACATGAGTCAAATCAAGGACCAAAACTGTTATGAGGAATATAAAAAAAAATTACTTTTAATAATTACTTAAAGACTTTTACTTTATAATTCATGCTTAATAATTATTTTTAATTAAAAAAATAAAAATTATAAATAATTACTTATACATTTTTAAAATTTTTAATATTGATTTTTATTATATAAATCAAAAATAATGATTAAATTTGATTTACTTAATGTAAATAAGGTTATCATCTTCCTGATAACCAAATTTACATATGTTAAAAATTTGGAATGATTATCTTGAGTATTAACAAAGATATTCTAAAAAGACTTTTGAAAACACTTTCAATTTATAAATTTTTTAAAGACTAATATGTTTTTAATTCAAAAATAATAGTTATTTGAGACTTTTATTTTTTTTTTCCTCACAAACAAAAGTCTTTCGAGACTTTTATTTTTTTAATCTCCAGTATAAGTTTATTGGCTGTTTGCTGAGATACTGTTTTTATTTCATGTCTTTCGAGACTTTTATTTTTTTAATCTCCAGTATAAGTTTATTGGCTGTTTGCTGAGATACTGTTTTTATTTCATGTATTTTGAACAAAAATCGCATAAGTCCTTATATGTGATTTTTGAGTTGAAACAGCGATTTTCAGTCCCTAAATCAAATATTTCGTACTCAATTTTGGAAATGATTTGTCCCTAATTTTCTTTAAATATCGCAGCAAATACATAAAATACAAGTACAATAAAAATAAAACAATTAGTAATAGTAATAGAATGCAAGTATCCAAATAGATTAAAGACATAAATAAAATTAACAAAATATGAAAAGTTTACCTCCAAAGTTTAATGTGACTGGTGCATTAGTTTATGAGAAAATGTCTAAATTATAATATATTTTATCCCTGACTCCCTGCATTTGTTTTCTGTGTAGCTCTTGCCCACTTTTGAGGCACTGTCTTTTGTGCTGTTTGCACGCTCATTTGTTTGTATGTTTGGACTTTCTCCTGTTTCGTTTGCATTTGCAAATATTCCTGCCAACTGGAGCTGCGACTTGAAACTGGCTCTTTGGCAGATCTCTTTGCAGTTGTTGTTGTTGTTGTTGTTACAGTTGTTGTTGTTGTTGTTGTTGCTCAGCCATTTTTGCACAATTTGCAGTGCCTGATGCGGCACTAAGGTCGACAACAGTTGTTGTTGCTGTTGCTGTTGTTATTGCTGCTGTTGTTGTTTGGGGCGTGTCTGGTTAGTCGAATCGAACAAATATGTTTACATTTAGCACATGTGCAATTATTTGATTAAAACTGTTAAAAGCACACAAAATCAGGCAAAAGTTTACCAACACCCCAGCGAGCAAGAGAAAGAGCAAGAGAATAGAGAAAGAGAAAGAGACTGAGAAAGAGACTCTCCAGGCAAATGGAGCAACTCCAGTTGGAGCTACTCTTGGGCAGATTGTGATGTAAACTGGGCGTGCAAACAGACACAGAGACAGAGAGACCCGAGAGAAACAGACAAACAGAGATACACAGATACCGGAGATAGAGATAGCGATAGAGATAGAGACAAGGCAACGACGATGACTCCACGCTCGGCAGATAACCTAATGCGTAATGAAAACAAATTAAAATCAAACTTTCGAATTACTTCGAGTCTCGCATTTCAATGTAAATTTAAGCGACAACAAAGGGGCAGCCAAACAGTTGAAGGAGAGACAACAGAGAGAGGAAAGAGAGAGGAGACACAGGTTGTCCCCCAAAAGCCGTCGACGGATTGGCCCATACTCGTTTTGGCAGTTGCATAAATTAAGCCATTGGCAACATCCAAATATTTCCAGCTAACTTAACTAACAACAATTGACAGCAACTGCAGCTAACAAATAAATTATTTATGCATTTTTGCAAAGTTTACAAGTGATTGCCATCTACAATAAAATATTAACAATTGCATAAATAAATATAAACATTGTTCACAGAACAATGAAATAAATGTTTCAATATTTAAGTACAATTTCTGTGTAAAAAGAAAACTATCTTTTAATTGTTGTGCCATATATAAATAAACAATACTATTTTTGTGCTTAGTAACAATTTGGTGCATGTGCATTTTTTCATTGTCAAATAGGAATTTGACTCACAGCTAGTCTTGAGAGTTACTCACAGTAACTTAGAGAAGCTAGAGATTTTGGCTTATGCTTAGTATCAAATTTAATTTACAACTTTTGATGCATAAGAAAATATAAAAGAAAATGCTTTCTACTACAAATAGCAGAGTTTCGACTTTATTTTACAATTTTAAAGAAGCTTACTAATAGACTGTTAAAGCTAAAGCAATTTTCAGGAAAAAGGGCTTAAATTAATTTTCTGAGGTACCCAAATTGGCAGAAAAGATGTGGTAACATGTGTCTCTACGAGGCATACTATACTTTCGGATTCATGCAAATCAATTTTTACAGGGACAGTAACGATTTTAAAATTAATATTGAAAAGAGATTGAAAATATTGAGATGTGTGATCAATTTCGACACCTGTCATGCCGAAATATTCAGGCCTGTTCCGGTTTTCACTTTTTATTTTATAGCATTTAGTGAAATGCATTTATTCACTTTCCATTAAGGCTAAGTATTTAAAAATGTTCGTTTTTCACTTTATCGGACTTAAACTCATCACTTCAAAGTGAAAAAAATCCGTAGAAATTCGCCGAATTGATATAAGAGCAGGTTAAAGAAATTCACTTCCGCAAAATCTTACCGAAAGTGAAAACCAGAACAGGCCGGATTATGAAATAATTACTAAGGGAATAACTCTTATTTAAAATTCTCATAATATGAATTGAAAATAATAAATATATTTAAATTTTAGCTATAAAAATTGATAGTATAAATGTTAAAATAAAAACAATTTTTTGAAAATGTAATTAAAATCAGGGACCGCAAATAATGATTATTGAAATTTTTTCTCATTAAAAAATCAATGACTAGAATTCATACACTCAGACCAACATTTATTCGTACACATATTTCTTGGATACCCATTAAAAATTTTGAATTTTAAAAAAAGTAAATTTTTCAGTTTTTTTCCTCTATTTCTTACAAAAACTATTTTGAAGCCAAAAAAATATTCAAACAGTTCTAAGATTGACGGCAAAAAAAAAAATTTTGAAAATATTTTTAATAGTATTTTTTATAATTTTTTGAAATTTCTAAAAATGACTATTTTAACCTGTTTTTCCTACTTTTCACACAATAAGTGGCTTTTAAGCAAGTTCAAAAAATTTTAAAATTAATATAACTAAAAATTATACATCATTATTTAATTTTTAAACTTTATACTGTTTATACTGCATCCAGAATATGTGTTATTTTTAAATTTTTCCATTCGTCCAAATATATTTTTTCATGTTCCATATTTTTGCACTCACAACTCTTATTAGCAATTTCTTATTTAGGTACTCAATGGGAAACGTTAATTTCATTGAAAAATTCAATTCATTAACGTGTGCCATTCAGTGCATTTGCCAATGAGCTTTTAGGCAGTCTGCGCTTGATTAAGGACTGCCTTTGTTATTGTTACAGTTGTTATTGTTGTTGTTGTTGTTGCTGTTGTTGGACTTGCTGCTGTTGTTATTGTACCTTATGCTTGTTTATTACCAGCCCTTGGTTTTTAGTGCACTTTGACATTTTCATGTCGCAAAGCAATTTGTTGTAGTGCCTGTTGTTGTTGATTGTTATGTTATTGTTATTTTTGTTGTGGTTGTTGTGCGTTGTTCGTTGTCCGTTGTTGTTGTGAACCACACGCGTCACCTCAATGAACACTAAGTGGCCCAAACCACCCCCAGCCCCCTTGAACTATGTACTGTTACTCGCACTCATTCTCTTTTTATGCCCCATTCCGTGCTCTGTTTAATTTTCGCATTTTCCGTTGCGCGTTTTCATCTTTGATTGACATACAAACAATTTAGCTGAATGGCACTTGAAGCATCGACATCGACAGCGACATTGGCAAAGAACCGCAACAATAAACGGAGGCAGTTGCCACCCTGCCACCCTTCCACCACCCCCTTTACCCTCCTATTTTTTGATATTTTGTATTTATGGCAAAGTTTATGAATGCCACCCTCCTCCTCCCACTCTCCCTCCCACTCCCCCTACTCGACATTCGCTGTGCAGCTTCAGTTCAGACTCGGGCCTTGATGTAGTGCCCACTAGAAATGTTCGACCGCTGCTGATGGTGACAACTGCAAAAACTGTTTGCCCAAGTGCTAAATGGAAACTTCCTGCAGCAAATTAACAGCGAACACTGTGCCTGATGTTCAGCTCAATGATGATGATGGTGATGATGATGAGAATGGGGATCGGGATCGGGATAGAGATGAAGATGATGGCGACCACCAGCGTTGATTTTCTCCCTCTACTTTACATTTTTCTTTTCTCGTTTTTTTGCATCTCGCGGCCGTTGCAGCTACACTGAAAAAAAAATCTCTGGATTTCGAAATAAGCCTAGTATAAAAATCTCGTTTAGAGAACGATTTTTCGGAACTGTGAATATTAGAATTCTCTAATCAGTTCAATAAAATGCTTTAAACTTTTTTGACTATTTCAATGCTGAGTGTTAATTTAACAATAAAATCATGAATACTTACTTACAAAATATATGGGTATATCCAAGATCGAGAACGCGACATTTGTACGTCTTTGCATCAAAAAAAAAAATGGCTAAAGTTGGGAATTTTAAAAATGTTTTCTCACGTGTTATCAACACTATTTTTATTATAAAAGACAAGCTTTGAAGACTTGTCGGTTTTCGAATTATTTATAGAAAACAATGCATCGCGAACGCGACGAAAAATGGAAGTCATGTTTGACTTCATCTTGACAAATGCGAAAGTCTGCCAAACATGGCGAGTAATTTGGAAGAAAAACCCCTGAAACCATAATAAAATAATGTAGTTTTCAATTTTAGAAATAATTTTAATGTGTTACTATCATTATATTTATTTACCCAGTTTTATTAGTAGTTTGTAACGCGACATCCATCAAATTTTATTCGATATATCTTGTATCTTCGATACGACTTGTAAAACTTGTTTTAATTAAAACTTTCAATATATTTCCACAATATATAGTTACAATCTTACTATCTCACTTAGTGTAATCGATAGAATACAAACGGTCCATTTTGAAAATAAATTTTTAAGAAAATGGCCAAAAATATAGAAAAAGTGATTTTATTCCAACATAGAATCTATATGCTCAGCCTATAAACAACTTAAATTGAACTTGAATTTTTGAATGATTTTTTTTTTTTTCTGTGTACGAATCAATCAACTCAAGTGTCAGTCGGAGAATGCGTGTGTGTGTGTGTGTGTGTCTGTGCGAGTATGTGTGTGGTCCACTATCAAAGAGCGAGACCGCCGCCCAAATGCATTTGTTGTAAGTGGCCGTGTCTATGCTGAAGTCGCCGTCGCCTTCGTCGCCGTCGTCGTCGCTCCGCGTACACAGGTGAAATTTCCCACTTCGATGGCTAAAAACAACATTTGAATGCGACATTCGAAGACTTTGAAAATGATTTTAGACGGATGTCGGATATTCTGAGTGTTTGTGTGTGTGTGTGTGTGTGTGTGTAAACAGCAAAACCTTGCTTTGAATCGGATCGAATCGTGATTTACCTATACCTTTACCTACATATAGCTTTACCTGCCCATGACTGACCAACAACAACAACAACAGCGAATCGGCAACGTCATATCGAATATGCATATGTGTTTGTACTGAAATCGTCGGTGCCTTTTGGCCTTTTTGCCTTCGACTTGCCGCTCTGTCAATATTTTGCTTATATTCCAAGTCTCCCATTACCTGTAAAATGCCAAAAGAGAAGAAATGAAATACGAAAAACCCCTTAAGTCGAACCCAGACCCAACAACGCAACAACGCTGTGGTAGGTGCTCTCAAGTGGCGACAACTCTGGGCGACAATTTTCCTTTGCCGTCAAGTGTCTGGCCGGTCAAACAGCTTTGAAGTGCAGCGACATTCAAAAGTTTTTTTCCTGCCCATATGACAGACTCATCATCATCATCTCCAACTCCAGCTCCATTTCCATCTATCTCCCTCACTCTCATCAGTGGCTAATTAACAGTAAATGGCATCCAATTAGAAAGTGTGGCCCCAATTTTCCGACTTTTTCCCCTTTGACTTGAAGTGGAAATTGATAGTCTAATGATTCTAACTACGATACTCGAGTGTCACCTTTTAAAATGTTTTTAAATTAAGTTTCCATTCTAGAACTTTTCGAGTGTGTTTTTGTCAAGTGCAAATGGCAACTATAAAGAATTTAATGATTCATTTTTTTATTTGACCGAATTATGATTTAAAAATAATTTAATAGCAATTTGACAGTGCCTATCAGTCAAGTGTGCGACTTTTAGATAAGCTTATAAATATTTTATTGATTAAATACATTTTTTTATTGAAGTTTAATTGGGTTGATTTTATTTATAATTATCTGTTTTGAATTACCAAAGATTTTAAAATTTCTTTCTAAAAAATATATATGTATAAAACTCAATCCATAAAGCTTCAGATTACACTTAGCTTATCTTTAATTTTGATGATCTAATATTAATGATTTATCTTTTTATTTGACCGAATTACGATTTAAAAATTATTTAATAGCAATTTGACAGTGTCTATCAGTCAAGTGTGCAAAATTTAGATAAGCTTATAACTATTTTATTGATTAAATAAAACTCTAGTGTAGTTAAACTGGTTTGATTTTATTTATAATTATCAGTTTTTAATTACCAAAGATTTCTTAATTTCTTTTTAATAAATATATAGTTATAATAATCAACCAATATAGTTTCAGATTACGTTAAGCTTATCTCTAATTGTGTTTCTTATAACGACTTGTTTAAAATCTTCAAACTGTCATAACTTTGCCAAAACTAAACCGATTTCTTTGCCGAATAGTTATTAACTTTATCTTAATTTGGAATCTAATTTGATTCTGCATTATAATTTTATCACTTGACACTTTTTCAAAAACTTCCATAACTTCGTCAAAACAAACCCGATTTATTATAAAAGAAGACATACAAAGAAGATATACATATTTTAATTTTTAAACTACAGTCGAACTTCCCTAACTCGAATCACCATTATCCAAAGAAAAGGTTCGAGTTATAGAGATTATAAAATGTATCTAAGATATAAATAAAAATTTGACAGTAATTTCTATGCATTTGAAGTCAAAATATATATTCAATAGTTTTCAAACACCTTATTTAGACATTGAAAAAACGGGCCTTATAGAGTTCTTTTCTTACGTTAATTAATTTTACTGCCACTCATTTAGCTTGAGTTGGAGAGAAATTCGAGTTATAGAAGTTCGAGTTATGGAAGTGCAACTGTATTATTTTTTCAATCAGAAACTATTAATGCTTGGCAAATAAAAACATTTAATGCTTTAATATGATTGTCAAGTGAAAATAGATAATCTGTTAAAAAAAAAACTTTCCTTTAACATAATATTATGTTACTGTTTATTGACAAATTAGAAAAATAAATTTACATTTAAATTTAATTTTAAGTTTGTTAATGAGTTGAAGGTCCATTGCAAGTCGCAATAACGTGGCAGATTGGCAAGAAATTCCAGGGCTTATTGCTAATTGCAAATCGCATGCTTAGCCGCAGAAATAACTAAGTAGATAAATTAGTTAAATTGATTACGTGGCCAGTGTGATTAACACCTTGCAAAAAGGCACACACACACGCACACACACTTATTTTAAGATGACGGCAGCTGCCCAGAAATTAGCAAAAAAAAAAAAGTAAAAAATCAGCCAACTGAGAAAGTGCGAGAGTTTTTCAGCTGCCTCTCAATTTCTTCATCTCTACATACATATATATATGTATAAATATGTGTATGTGTGTGTGCACGCATTTGCATTTGTATCAGATTATGAGCCACAAACATTTTCGGCCATGTTTGTTTACTTAGCTCCGCCTCGTCGGCTTCGTAGTGTACGTGTCTGTGTGTGTGTGTGTCTGCTGCGCTGCCTGCTCTGCGCTCTGTGTGTGTGTGTGAGAGTGAGCGGTTGTGCCCGCATCTATCTCTTTGTGCGTGTCTCTCTGTCTGTATGTGTGTGTGTGTGTGTGTTTGCATCTGTATGTTTGTATGTGAGGCGCATCAAAAGTCGCTCTTGCGCATGTCTTCTGCGGCGGCTGTTCGAAAAGTTTGCACGTTGCTGAACTATTGAAAGTCACAACTTTTCGATCGGCCCTCGCATACGCCATTTTCGAAGTGGCCAAGTGAACGAAAATCAATTTCTGAAGCTAAATAAAAAGAGTAGAAAAAAAAGTAATTGTCAACTGAACCGATTTGCAGATGAATTGTGAAGGTTATAAGCAATTTGATAGGGAAAACAAAAGTGCAAATATGGTTGCCAAATATTGAAATGCAGCTATAAATAGCTAAACTTAGTTAAATTTGCAATTTAGCAGTGTACAATAAGAAAATATATAAATATTTGGGTCCGTATTTTTATAATGTCTATTTAAAATGTATTTGACACATATATTCTCAATGTACATTAATTTCTATTGAATTTACTTCATAATATCTTATAGGTAGTTATCAGACCCTTAACAAAACTATAAAAAATATGGGCCAAAATCATTTTGTAAGCATTTAAGGGCCGTTTTTAAATGTACAGATAAACTTTGTCTTAGAAATATTACATACATACATATAATTACAGTCGAGCTTCCCTAAATCGAATCACCAAAGAAAAGGTTCGAGTTATGGAGACATTCGACTTATAGAGCTATTTTTCTTAAGTTTATTAATTTTACTGCCACTTATTTATCTCAAATTAGAGAGAAATTCGAGTTATAGAAGTTCGAGCTATGGAAGCTCAACTGTAATTACTTATATAATTATTAAGTTATTGAAAAAAGACTTTTGGTCAACTGCTCTTTAATGACGTTAAAAAAAAATTAATTAAATAATAAATAAAGTTTGACATTAATTTCTATATATTTTAGCTTAAAATACTTTCTCAAGAGTCAAAAAAACCTTAAATAGAAAGTAAGAAAATGGTGAAATTTACAATAAATTGGAAATATAAATAGACACTTTTCTAATTGCAGGATGTGCTCTATAAGGCTGCCACTTAATCTGATTGTGGCATGTTCTCGTTCTCGTGCAACTTAAAGCAAACCAGCTGCAACTTAAAGCAAAGAGAAGCCCCTTTCTCTCTCCCTGCCCCTGACTCTGTCACACTCTCTCTCTCTATCTCAGGCTCTGTCCTGTCAGGATCTAAGGGATGTAGGGGATGTAGGGTTTGTCTTAGGGGTTGGAGGCGCCTGCACCAGGATCCTAATTACATTTTACTAGATAAATTGTAAACTTTTTCTGTTGCAGCAGCAGCAGCAGCGGCAGCAGCGGCAGCAGCGGAGGCAGCAGCTTCTTCCAACAGTTATATTTTGTTTGAGTTCTTTACGTCGTCGTCGCCGTCGCTGTCGTCGCTGCTGACGTCGGCGTCGCCGTCGTCGCTGACAGCGTCTTCGTCTTTTACGCTGCTGAGCAAACAAACGCACAGCTGGCGCAGGAAGTGGCAAGAGGGGTAAAGGGAGGTGGGGGCAGGTTGACAGGCTGCCTTGGTGTAACCATCTTCCAAACGGATCACCCAGTATGCCGTATACGTGCAACGTTTGTAAGCATATTTCCGGCAACGGATGTCTGCAGCAGCAGCAACGGCAGCTACACAGAAAAAAAATCCGAGATATTTAGCCCGAATTCAATCCGAAACGATGTCAGAGGTGGGGTTATCTCGGATTTTCTTAAACCAAGTATGAAATACTTGATTTTTTCAATACCGAATTCAATCCTGAAATTCTTAAAGTCAGGCTAAACATTTTTTAATAATTATAATGTTTTTCGTTACATTTAAACTTGTTTTTTAAGATTTTTTTTAAACGTTTTTTATTTAAACATTTTTTTTACACTTTTTTTAATAGATATTTTTTTTTAACATATTTTTTTAACATATTTTTTCAACATATTTTTTTTTTTAAATATTTTTATTTTTACCTTTTTTTTTAATTGACGGAAGGAATCGAACCCAGATTTTTTCAAACTGGAGTCGGCGACTCTAACGATTGAGCCACCGGACCGGTTGAAATGAGAGAGGCCGAGAGAGAATTTACCTCTCGCGCTCAGCAAATGTTATTCTCCCATTTTAATCCCGATACAGGCTTAATTATTCAGCTTAATCCTAAATACATACTTGAAAAATGCTAGCTTAAATTAAGTATTTTATACTTGATTTTAGAATGGAATTTTTTTTTTTGTGTATATTCCAAACGGATCGCCCTGTATGCCGTATACGTGCAACGTTTGAAAGCATATTTCCGGCAACGGATGTCTGCAGCAGCAGCAGCGGCAAATGTTGGCTCCGGCCAAACGAGCTAAAGTCAGACCTGGTCGTCCTGTCCCCTGCCCCCTGTTGCTGCTTCTGGCCCGGATCGTTCGCAGCTGAGATACGAGTAGAAAGTCAGTCAGTGCCGGTTACACATTTTCAAAAGTGCTTAGCGCTGCTCACAGCTCACTGCCATTAGTTGGCAGTCAAGAGGTAGGGGGAGGGGGAGAGGGAGGGGGGCTGTGAGTTGGGGGCGGGGCTCGTCCTGTTCCTGGGCAGCAGCAGAAGCTCTGCGACTGGCGCTATGTGTTGCACTTCAACTTGGCGTGCGTGTGTGACGCTTTCTCTGTATGTGTGCATGTGTGTATCTGTGTGTGTGTGTGTGTGTAGTTTAGCGCAAATATTTGCATCTGGAATATTTGCGCGCTCCATCATAATTCAAACACAGATGCGCTGTTTGTAGAAGAGCAATCATTTTGACATGCAACTCGCTTCAAAACCGAATTAAGTGGCATTCAGTGTCAGGAGCCAGGAGCCAGGAGCCAGTACCATGTACGGCGGCATGCCCCCAAACACCGAGCCAAAGCTACCAAAGCCGTCTCCCTGTTTGCCACAAAATCCTTGATTGGCATTGATTGACGAACACGCAGCTGCTACGAAGGGCAATTAAAAAAAATTAAAATCCATAACGATAAGCTTATGCTTCAGAAAGAACTCACAAATTGTTGTACCTCACAGATACTCATTAGTTTCTAGCTAGATACATGTGAGTTCTAATTGGAATAACTCATGTTGGTGTTGCATCTCAGCATTTCAATTGCACACTCAATTTTTAAGCCAAGTCACAAACAAACGGTTTACATTTTTATTTCTCTTTGGTGACACGGCTAAATCGGTTATGGATTGCGACTCTGCTAAGCCGCTTAACCGCTAACAGACTATGTAAAAAGTTAATGTTATGTTAACATACGCGTCCCAGTGGCGGAAATTCGCATTCAAAAATCGATTACAACCACCATACCCCAGTGGCGGAAATTCGCATTCAAAAATCGATAACAACCACCATACGTCGTGGCCAGTACGGCTGCGAGCTCATTCCACAACGCGCATTACTGTTCCATAAGGTTGTCCGCTGTTAAGCGTAGTACGCTCTAGCTGAAAACATTTTGGACGCTCGAAATGTTCGATGTTTTGAGGTCGGGCCTTACAGAATTCAGTGTGACAGCATAATACCAAAAATCACAAAAAAGTTGAGAGATTGTTGTTCCTTTGCTGCTGTGGTCACACTGTTGCGTCAGCTGTGCACAACAAACAAGTAAATACAATTTCAAATAATCAAAGTAACAAAATGGACCAAATGGACTTGATCAGTGAAGTAGCAGCGACCAATACCATAATTTTCGGATTAACGGCCTCTGCCCTACTTTCCCATGCACTTTTGATAAAAGTCGCATCAAAATGCTTTTCATCAGTCAGATCCCATATTAATGGCCTCTCTCTCACCTCTTCAATTAACCTTATGCGTTCTTCATTTTCGAAGACATCAATTCGGCTCTTATTTTGCTGCTTATTTTTTCCCGCCATTGTTGTTAATAGATTTCGACTATTCAAAACAACGATTCAATCGATGTTTTGAAAGGTCAAAATAAAGCTGCCATCTGTTAACCAAATAGTGTTGTAAAACGCCAGAAAATATTCTGAGCTGCCCATATTTAGGTACAGCGTACATAGGTTTAGAAATGACCTTACAAAATAATTTCGAGCATGTTTGCAACCCTTTTTTTTATATGGAGTTTTGGCCTTGCAAAAATATTTTCGGCTAGAGCGTACTATGCTTTAAGCAAGACCAGCTTCAAAACCGCATACTTGTAATCGAGCCAGTAATGCGATTAAATGAGTGAGTTCTTTCGTGTTGCATTACCGTCCTGTATACTGTTGCGTATAGGATCGTAATGCAGATGCTTTACTGACTGGTATACAATGCCTATAGGACTGTAATGCAGATGCTAAACCCACCCCAAAATAAAAGATTGTAATTTTTCAGAAAAATATTTATAATTTTTTATATTATATGATATTTATAGTTATAAAATAAAATTGAAAATGTAATAACTAAAAAAAAAACAACAAAAAATTAAATAAAATTAATTAAAAAATTAGCTTTTTAAAACAGAATGCATTTTCTTCTCCACTTACTCCATTCTGGCTTCCAGGGATTTAAGGGCGATGTCGGCATTGTTGTCCATTTCTGAAAAACATTTAAATATGTATTTATTATATGTTTAAAACAATATAAATATCAATATATTTACTCATAGTTACTTTCCTTTAAAGTTGTTGAAGTGTTGCAGCCACGCGGTAAAATAAAAGTGACACGCGACAAAACAAACAAGCAAAACCATATAGGAAAAGAAACGAACAAAATTTGCACAAACAACAACCCGTGTTTGCTACAATTTCTGCATCTAATACTTACGCATTTGCATGTGTGTGAAGCAACAAAACACAAACACACACATGCTCGGTTGCAACCAAAGAGGAATAACAAAGCCGAAAGACATTCGTGCATGTTTGATGGCAGAACAGAGTAAAACGAAGCAGCGCCCCATTACCAACCTACGTTCAAAAAGTGGAGAAAGTATCGGTTACGAATGGACATTCGCAGATGCATTTCGTAGCGTTACAACATTCGGTTGTGGCCGGTTTCCGCCACTGGGAAGAAGAACTTTACATTTAGCTACGCTCGGGTGTCCGCAGACTCACTAAAATAACAGAGCTGTTAAGTAAAGTAACAGAATGGGCAGCACTGTTTGTGACAGCTGACTGGCCCAGCGAAACATCGAACTGTTTAGAGTTTCGCTGGGTATACTGGAGATAAATGTCTGGCACACAAGTGAAAACTATGAAGACTATTTGAATTTGGTCAATAACGATGAGAATATTGGTAGATTATAAGCAAGAACGAAAGCTTAAATGGTTTTTATAGATATTTTTGTATTTTTTTCATTAACACAAATGGTGAATCCTCATTAGAAGTTCAAAATCGATGGGTGCACCAAAAACGCGCTGTGGTTGTGTGACATCGCATATTTTTCCTCTATTAACATTAATATACATTTTTCAATGCCTATTCTCTCTTCTTTTATCCTAATAAGTTCTGCATGTTCAAATTTAAAATAAACCGCCGCTGACGCATAGAGCTACCACTCAACTTTCTGTTATTTTTCCGAGTTGCATTGGCAACACTGGGTCGACAGCTAAAAGCTTAGTACGCAAGCTAACTAAATTTTACGCGGCGTAAAGTGCTCAATATTTAGCTGTCGACGAGCGTAAGCCCAGTGTTGCCAATGCAACACGGAAAAATAACAAAAAGTTGAGTGGTAACACTATGCGTCAGCGGCGGTTTATTTTAAATTTGAAGATGCTGAACTGATTTGGATGAAAGAGGAGAGAATAGGCAGTGAAAAATGCAAATTAAAGTTTATAGAGAAAAAATATGCGATGCCCCGTAACCACAGCGCGTGTTGGGTGCACCCATCGATTTTGAACTTCTAATGAGGATTCACCATTTGTGTTAATGAAAAAAATACTAAAATTTCTATAAAAACCATTTAAGCTTACGTTCTTGCCTATAATCTACCAATATTGTCATCGTTATTGACCAAATTTAATTAGTCTTCATAGTTTTCACTTGTTTGCCAGACATTTATCTCCAGTATACCCAGCGAAACTCTAAACAGTTTAATGTTTCGCTGGGCCTGTCAGCAGTGCTGCCCATTCTGTTATTTTACTTAACAGCTCTGTTATTTTATTTAGTCTGCGGACACCCGAGCGTAAAAAATGTCAAGTTCTTCTTCTTGATTTTACGCCAGCGTTTTTTTTATATGGAGTTTGGGCTTACGCCAGGCCTTTTTTTTAGTTTGCGTACTATGCTTAATATTGAGCACTTTACGCCGCGTAAAATTTAGTTAGCTTGCGTACTAAGCTAAACGGCTGACAGATTGTGGCGGTCGGTCGATTGACTAAAAGACAACTGTAACAGCACTGTGCACACATTGCAGCTTTTTTAACAAAAAGAAAAAAGAATTCTAAATTTTTGTTTTAAATAATAAACACACAAACAACAACTAATTAAGCCTTATGTAGAAATAAAAACCATAGAACTTATGCCAAAAAAATGTATTACAAATAGAACATTTTTTTTATTTTCTGCCCACTTTATGTAGTTTTTGATCTATCAATGCTCCAGTTCGCCCATAGTGCCACTCATAAAAGCTCTTCAGAAGCATTTTCACTTGCCGGCAATCGGCTTGCCCTTGTTGTCGTCATTCCAATCAAAGTATTTAGTGAGAACGGTTGTGTTCGCTCCTCGTTATCTCGAAAACAAATTCAACAAGTGATTTTTATTTTAAAAAATGGCTAACACACAGTACTTGACACTCAACAATGGTGAGAAAATGCCAATCATTGGCATTGGCACCTGGCAGGTAATTTCATCATCAGACTATCACATGAGTTATCAATAATATTTAGTAGATTTTTAGTTTTTAAGCATAGTAATCAATATGCTTTGTGCGTGACATGCTAAATATAACTTTACACGCATACATACATATATTATTTATTTGGTTCTATACAAAAAGAACGAAAGTGTCACGTCATTTGTTTGACCGCTGTAAGAGCAGGGGGAGGGGCAGGGGGCTGGGAATGGAGTTGAAATGCTGCAGCTGACCGGTTTTCCAGTCTTCTGTAAACAAATCTATCTATACACTGGGTCGACTTTCTCTAAATACTAAAAAAAAAGAGTAGACAGACGAATGATTCCACTGTATGCAATTCGAGTGTAATTAAGAACGACAATAAGAGACGTGATTGTTGATATCATTATGAAAGAAAAACATTTTAAAATGATTTAATCGAGAGTGCTCGACTATAAGATACCCTGCTACTGTGACTTACGTTTCACCAGGGACTGTAACGATTAAACCTTTTATTAAAAAAATTAAAAAATAAGAGTTTTTGGCTAATTTTTATAAAAAATATTAATTGTAACTATTAAAATTAATTTAAATGATAAAAATTCAAAATAATTATTATTTTTCAATTATTATATTAAAATTGAGCCCTAACATTTATTTTAAATTTTTGTTATAAAAACTGACACATAACTCTTTTTTATCAATTTTTATTATTAAAATTGGAAATAAAAATTTAATTATTAATGTGTAGATCATATACATACATATATAGGTCTATATATGATGTGGCTTCTTTGGATCAAAAGATATATCAATTCAATTTAAATTTTTATTATAAAAATTTAAAATAAAAGTTAGGGCTCAATTTTTTTGAAAAATAAATTAATTTTAATAAATACAAATAATTTTAAAAATTGCAAATAAAAGTTTATCCTGTTTTCAAATTTGCCTTTTAAAAAAAACCATGTATTTTTTTTCACTCTTCTATGAGGCTTTTTTTAAACTCAACTATCATTTGCAATCCCTGCTTCTCACCTATTTTTTTAAATCTGAAGTCTGTAGCTCTAAAATTTCATTCTATTTTATTTCAATTTGTGGTCACAATTATAAAAAGTCTACATACCAAATTTCTTAACTCTATCTCTAACTTACGATCTATCTCTGAGATACTTTCGTTTATGCTAGTGATGTAAAAATACATTGAAAAATCGAAACTCAATTTCTTCGTAAGCAATTCTTAAATACTTTAACTCGATAATATGATGGCTTTATAACGACAATTAGATTCTTTATTTCGATTTAAAGCTCGATCCATAATTTGGATTTACGTTATAATTATTACGTTTATCTATTAACTACCTTATGGGTTCTAAATTTACCCATACGTCAGGGTGACAAACAATTAAATAAACCGCATGCTCATCATGATCTCATCATGATCATTATCGTTAACAGGCGTCCGATGAGGAAATCGAAACCGCAATCGATGCAGCCTTGGAGGCGGGTTACAGACACATCGACACGGCGCCAGTCTATGGCAACGAGCAGGCGATTGGACGAGTCCTCAAGCGTTGGCTGGATGCCGGCAAGGTGAAGCGCGAGGAGCTCTACATTGTGACCAAGCTGCCACCCATTTGTAAGCAGCTGATTCAAGCCTCAAAGAATCATTATTAATATCCAACCTATTCTCAGCCAATCGTCCCCATGAAGTGGAGCCAATAATTAAGAAATCGTTGGCTGATCTGCAGCTGGACTATGTGGACATGTATCTCATCCACACGCCATTCACGCTGTTCATCAACGAGGACGGCAGCTTTAAGATGGACGAGGAGGGTCTTATGGTTCCCGATCTAACCACCGATCATGCCGCCACTTGGGTGGAGATGGAGAAGCTCGTGGCGAATGGTTTGGCCAAGTCCATTGGCGTCTCCAACTTTAGCAAGGAGCAGGTGGCGCGTCTGCTGAAGAACAGCAAAATTCCACCAGCCAACAATCAGATTGAACATCACGTTTATCTGCAACAACGGGATCTGATTGATTTCTGCAAGTCGGAGAATGTCGTGGTCACCGCATATGCTCCTCTGGGCTCCAAGGGCATTGCCAAGTTCAATGCTGGCGCTGGAATGGTACGCGATATTCCCGACTTAATGGACATTCCTGAAGTCAAAGCGATTGCTGCATCACATGGCAAGACACCTGCCCAGGTGCTCATCCGCTGGATCATCGACACCGGCAATGTGGCCATTCCAAAGAGCACAAATCCCGAACGCTTGAGGCAAAATCTCGATGTCTTTGACTTTAAGCTGACGGAGGAGGAGGTGGCCAAGCTGTCAGCCATGGACCAGAACTTCCGCGTCTGTGACTTTGCCTTTTTCCACGGGTAAGCCAAAATTTATAAAAATAATATTTATTTATAGATTCATACTAAACTATACTCTAATTTCTTGCAGTGTCGAGCGTCATCCCGAGTTTACATTCAAAAATATGCACACCAAATAAGTTGAATACTTGTTTATGAGATTTTTATGAAATAAAAGTAAAGAAATAAAATTATTTTAAATCGTTTTCAGCCGAGGCAATTAATTAATTACAATTTTCAAACTATACTCTAATTTCCAGGGACTGAAAATAACTGTATTTGATCAAAATTTCAGCTCAAAAAATCACATATAAGAACTAATGCGATTTTTGTTTAAAGTACATCGCATTGTTTTTAAAAACAGTATCTTTGCAAACAGCCAATAAAATTATATTTGAGATTAAAAAAATAAAAGTCTCAAAAAACTTTTATTTGTGAGGAAAAAAATACAAGTTTAAAATAACTATTATTTTAGAGTTCAAAACATATAAGTCTTTAAAGACTTTTATAATTTAAAATTGTTTATAAAAGTCTTTTTAGAATATCTTTGTTAATAATAAGATAAACATTCCAAATTTTCAACATCATCATCTACCTGATAACCAAATTTACATAAAAAATCAAAAGAAGATAAAATCAAATTTAATCATTATTTTTGATTTATATCATAAAAATCAATATTAATAATTATTTATAATTTTTATTTTTTTAATCAAAAATAATTATTAAGTATGATTAATAAAGTTAAAGTCTTTACGTAATTATTAAAAGTAATTTTTTTTTATATTCCTCATAACAGTTTCGGTCCCTGCTAATTCCTTTCAGTGTCGTTCGTTATTCGGCAATTAAAAAAACCGAGTTTGAATACCTTCTTTCATGACTTGTTTTAATCAAATAAAAGCAAAGTAATATAAATGTTCTTCAACTGGTTTTCCTTGTATCCAACGGCTGCAACATTCGTGTTATGATTTTCAGCACAACAGGTTTTCCCACGCGCTTTTCCTCAAGTCCACAGTTTATAGCTTCAACTTCGGGTTTTTCCTTATCGTTCTCAACATTTTCCTCGCTCAGCGTAACAAGTTTTTGACTGCAAATAGAACTTTTCAATTAACTGGGCTCTGTTTTGTTTCTGTTAGTTGTTAAATGACATTTATTTGCAACGGAACTTTTTTAAACTTAAGCTTAAACAAATCACATTTGTAGCGAGCACAAAATAAGGTACGTTCTTGCATTCGAACCGGTTTGGCGGTTTTTTTTAGAGTCAAGCTTTAAATAGAAATTCTTTCGTTATGTACAAAAAAAAAAACAAACAAACAAGAGTCATGTGATAGATACTACAACTTAAAAGTTATCTTCGGCTGATCGAAGCGTAAATACCCTTGAAAAGCATGCGACGAACATTAAATGCCAAAGCTTCAAGGATTAAGCAGCTTTTTTAAGTGCTTTTCAAGAGTACCAAGTCTTATATATAATTAGTTGGTTAAGTTGTTTAATTTTAATACAGAGATTTCAAGACGGATTCGTATTTTTGTATACTTTTAAATTTAGTACAAAATAGAAGCAAACGCTGTTAATATAATAAAAATAAACTGGAAACTTCAACTGGAAAACTGTGATGACAATTATAAGTTAGTTAGCAAGTTCATTAACTTGGCCAATTGATTTGTTAGGTTGCATTTCGAGTATAGCAGGAAATTCGTAGTGTGTTTTTCAATGTTCCATTATCCAACTCACGTCGTCCGGGTTTCCTCATCCGAACTGCGTCTGCAAGACATTAAACTTGACAATTAATAATTTATACGCCAATTAACATTAATTAGACAGCTAATAAGAAGCTTCATAAATTATAAAAACTGAAAAACTTACTTAAATCCTTGGGCTGCAGTTTATATTTGATAAAAGTTTCTTAACTTGCATGCTATAAAATGATTAACTAACTTGACCTCCAAACATACCTCGGCTCCTGGTTCGACCTCATGGCCAGGGTGGCCACCTCGAAGAGGCCAATGAAGAAGCACAGCATGAGGGGACCAAAGATGGCGCCTTGCCAGCCAATCCAGTACATGCCGCCAGCTATCGCCAGACCATTGAGATACGGGTGTCCGCCACTAAAAAGAAGAATAAATTGACATTTTAATATAAAAATGTAATTCAAACAAATCTCTCTTTATTTATTTTAAAATGATGATGGAAAATCCAACCCAACGGTTTAAAAATGTCCTATTATTTCAATAAGTTAATAAATTAATTAATTTTTGATTCTTATGAATAAACTATAAATGCATTTAAATTTATTTTAAAATTAAAAATAACAAATTTACTTTAAGCTGAAATAACAATAGATGCATCAGCCGGAAATTACCCGAATTCCCCAATTTGCCAAGTTCATTAACAAATGAAAATGCATTTTTTTATAAAACTTCTGATTAGTTCTTAGTCTACACAATAAAATGAAAATTACGAACACGTTAATTACAGCTTTTGTCTGTAATAAAAATAAACTAATTAGCTATGACTCGGCTAATTAAGAATTCCTTAATTTTCAAAGATATAATTGCAGCTTATAATTAAAATTCTCATTAGTTGGGTTCCAAAATAATGTAAATTTGATTTAATGTTCAGATCAATTAGTATGCACAGTTATTCTTCTTCAATTAAAATCCACTAGTAAGCTGCGATTCGAGAACTTAATTGCACAATTAAATATTCCCCCAACTTGATTTAGTTTTAATACCCGTTACCTAAAAAATAAGTAAGAGTGTATATTTAATTCGTTGCAATGTATGTAACAGGGAGAAGGAAGCATCTCCGAGCCTATAAAGTCTATATATTCTTGATCAGTATTAACAGCCGAGTGGATGTAGCCAGACTTCTATAAACCCCACGCAGATCAAGTTTGTTTTAATTTTTTCCACGCCCCTTTCCGACTCTGTAAATCACGAAAATCCACCACATGCTCAGTTTTCATGTTATTAGGATTTTTTTTTACTAATTAACGTTAGCTACTATTATTACCTATCATCCTACTAAATCGTAACAAGATCGGACAAATAGAAAGTTGGTTATGGCTGTTTAAAGTGTTTAAGCAATGTTAATGCCTAAAAGCATGCAATAAAAAGTATTTTAAATTTACTTAAATCAGGGATTAAAACCCTAACTGAAGCCGTAACCCTTAACCGGTAAAAACCGTTGAAATTTAAAACCGTAACTGAAACCGTAACTGAAACCGTAACCGAATAGAAAAATTTTCATTTTACCGAAACTTTAAAACCGAAACTCTGTAAACCGAAGTAACCGTTGAGTAACCGATTCATTTATAAGGGTTGATTTCGGTTTTTCATACATCCAAAAATAAATTTTTACTTCCAAATTTTTATAAGAAAAATTTAAAAAAAATTTTATTTTTAATTGTTGTTTTAAAAATTGCAAATAAGAGTAATGGTATAACTATTAAAAACAATTTTAGAAGCATGTTTTAATTTCAATTTTTATTATACAAATTTAAAAAACAAGTTTAAAATAATTTATATCTGAAATTTTTGAACTGTTTCTATTTTTTCCGACTCATAAGTCTTGATTGCGAACTCTGATAATTTGTTATTAGTTTTTCGTTTCGGTTTTAATCCCTGATTTAAGGCCCTATTCTCTTTCAGCAAACATTTTTTTTCGACTTTTTTTTTTTGCATTTTTTTATAGCTTGGACATTTAAGAATATAACCCTAAAAGGGTTTTTTGAAATTCGCAGTACTTTAGGAGTTATGGCCTTTTTTGTCCAGCAATGTTAATGTTAATGCACGTGGAGTCAAAACTTTGAACGCGTTTATCTCGAAACCACGTTTTTCGAGCTGGCGGCCACGATTCCGCCAGTTCTACTAAACCGATTTGGATGAAACAAAGTTTAATCGACGTAGAATTGTCACCATTCTGGCCCGTAGTAAAATAAAAATGTTGCGATTTTTTTTACTATTTTTTTTTTACACTAAACTACAAAAAAATGGGTCCAAATCGATTTGTCAATTTCAAGTGGCCGCCATTTTGTCAAAAAAAATCGCAAAATTTTTATTTTACTACGGGCCAGAATTACATCTATACTGATTATAACCCCGTTTTTTTTTTTCATTTCCGACGCTTCGGAGACCCGGAATCGTGGCCGCCGTGACGACACCTTATTTTTCAACCCCCAACTTTGAAGTCTCATTACTTTTTGAACACCCCTCGTGTCGAGGCAAAAAAAATTTTTTTACTTTCTTTCATTCATTACTAATTCAATAAAAAAAACAAAATTCAAATATCTTTTTGCATTTTCAAATGAGAATTTTTTCAAAAAAGGTCCAAAAACAGCAAGCTGAAGGAGAATAGGGCCTTAAAGAAGTAACGGGTATCCTATAGTCGGGAGCTCGACTAGTTATAGCCTTGTTTTTTTAAAAATTTTTAAATAATTTTATTTAATATATTTTTTAAATATATATATAATTGCAGTTTAATTCATCTATTAGTTTTTATGTACATATTTCTAGTAACATTTATAAATAATTCAAAAACTGTTAGTCATACTAAGTTTTTTAAAAAATTAAGAAAATTTTAAAAGCCAACCGAACACTGTTTGATGCAGCATATTCCGATTAACATTTTAATAAAGGCACAATCCAACTGTAGCTTAAATTATTTTAAATTAATTAATAACTACAGATCTTTCTCCTTGTCGTGCAGCACTTTAATGTGCCTTTTCAAATGGAAAACCAGCTTAAAGGCCATAGGACAGCGCAGACACTGAAAGGGTCGCTCTTCCGAATGCATCACCATGTGACCCCGCAGCACATCCGAGGACTTGAATGCCCGGGGGCACTGTCCACATTTGTAGGGACGTGCGTCCGAGTGTTGTGGCAAGTGCTTCTGCAAGGCACTCACAGACACAAAGCATTTGCTGCAGGTGGCACAGATGTGAGGCTTTGGGCCAACATGAACCCGTTTGATGTGTCGCATGAGCAGAAACTCTTTGCCAAAGATTTTCGGGCATTGCGGGCACTTGAATTCCGTTTGTTTGCGGTGAACTTTGCCGTGCAGCTTCAAGCTTGAAGCCTTGGCAAAGCATTTTGGACACTCGGGACATTGAAATGTCTTCTCGCCGTGCACAACGGAAATGTGCCTGGTGAGATGCCAATTGCGAGCAAAGGACTTGGGACAGAGTTGGCACTTGTAGTCCAGAAGTTCGTTGGTGTGTTGTCGTCTCATGTGTCTTCTTAAATATGCATTGCCACGGAATTCAGCTGAACAAAGATGACATTTAAGCTCCTTGGGATTTCCACTTGTCTCTTCCGTTCCCTCACTGCCCTCGGAGTAATCCTCAGTCACAGTTTCATTCAGTTCCTCCTTTATAGAGCCAACTGCACAGATCTCCAAACTATCTGGCTCTGACTTTATGCAGACCTCCTCAAAGGGGCTTTCGGTCAGACACCAATCGCCTGTGGTGAGTTTCTTAAAGGGGCTTTCGGTCAGACACCAATCGCCTGTGGTGAGTTCCTCCATGTTGGGCTTCTGATCAGTTTCGCTGAGCAGTTCCCTGAAATATTGTTGGCTCTGCTCGCATCGCATTTTGAATTCAAATGCACTTTTTACAGCCGCTATGCAGGGTCCACATATGTTTTGGGGCAACGAATCTAATTCTCTGATTTCACAATTGGTACAGTATTCCAGCATGACAATCAGATGTGCCTGATTATCCGTCCGCTCTCGCTCCGCGAATATATTCTCCAGTGTGGTGCAATTCATCGTGCAACAGCGGCAAACTTCATCCATTTCGGATTTAACTTTTTATTTTATGCAGATTTTTCGACTTGACCAAACATCTGTTTTTGTTATCGACACACAATAGTTGAAGTGTATCGAAATGTGTGCTTAACATATATCGATATCCACTAAACAAGTGCATTAGGATAGATATCGATAGAAACTATTAATTGGTGACTTGTTAACGATGTACTCGCTAGGTGGATATCGACAGTTATTTTTAAAAGGCGCCAGAATTTGAAAAATTAAATGTATTCGTTTTTAAATCAAAATTTGTTGATTAATAAAACATTTAAGAACTTTAAATGCTCAACAATCTTACTCTCTTACTTCCTTATGCTCAATAATAAATAGCAATAATAAATAAATAAACAATACCCTGAAAATAATCACTTACCCCTTTAGATCTGCATAGATTGCCGTCTCAAAGGATGAGGGCACAAAGAACTGTAGTAGAAACAGTGTCAGGCCTGCATAGAAGCGATCCTGTGCCAGCCACAGCTCCAGAAAGGCCGGCACAGCACACCAATAGCTGCCCAGGAATGGAGCAGCCGCCAGCAGAGCTGCCAAAGCGGAGGGCAGGAAGACAATGCGTGCACCAAACACGGTGTGCACCAGCCAAGTGAACAGTCCCGTAAATGTGGAGCACTTGAACATGGATATCAGCACAACCGTAATGGAATTCTCCAAGGCATCGGCGACCTTTATGCCGGAGGCAGAGTATCCCAGATATTTGGTTATCTGCAATGGAGCGTACTTCTCCTGGCTGCTGGACAGCAGATAGAAGAGCGCTGTGAAGAATACGATCTAGAAATAGAAAGGAAAATTAATAATAATTAATTAATAATAATTAATGATAATAATTCTGAAGTTCTTACCATGTCCAAGATGAATTCAATGCACGCCTGTCCGCCCGACAGCAGCAACGACAGGATTTCGCCGGACACGCCCATAATGACGGATAGATTGGTGCGAATGATGTGCCACAAGGATTCGGCGACCTCGAGAATCGTTTGGGTATTGCTCTGCGCCCAGCCAATGATGCCCTGTTTTGCCACTAAAACTAGCTCTTTAAAATGTCCTTGGTTAAAATAAATAATCTTGGGTTAGCAGATGCAACATGTAATGAGTTATTTTGAGAAGACGCATACGGAAAACTACAACAGGATGTCAAAGGATTAGGCCAAACAAAAGCGATACATACTCTAAAAGGTAAACAAGATTATTTAATAAAAGGAAAACAACTCAAAACATTGGACAAATGATAAGATAAGAACACAAATGAATAAGAATTAAAGTTAAGACTTACCTGGATTGTCGACAATCTCACCAAAGGTGCTCTTGAGGGCATCCGTTGGGACGCGAGGACCATACGAAGTGCCCGCCTTGTTGAAATCAATCCAGTATTGTATCAACCTATCCCAGACATCGAGTATCTGCTCCTTGAGCTTGGTCGCATGCACCTTGTCCGCATCCGCCAGCCAATCATCAATGTAGGTCTCAATCTTACGTCGTCCATAATGGTGCGCATTGTCGAGCGCATCATCAATGGACGCCTGTATATTGGCGGGCAGAATATCAATTAGCTCAGGACGATCTGTGATTGTCTTGTTAATTAGATCTTTGCCCAGATATGCGACTTCAATGGTCTCTGAATAGATGTTGACACAAAAGAAAACACTCAGAAAGATGATGATGAGCAGCATGAGTATGATCATGAGTATGGACGTGACGGACTCTACAGATGACTTGAGCGAATCTCGAACAATACAATTGATCTTATAGTTCAGCTCCAGCACGCCAGGCAGACACAGAGGCAGCACCGCCGAATGATGCTCCAGAGCCCAGGTCTAGAAAATATGCATTTAATTTAAAATACTTTTAAAAACTAAAAGGTTCTTCCATTACCCTCAAGGCCTGATAGCCATCGTTGATCTTGTTGCAGACAAACTGGGTAATTCCCGTGTAGCTGCCCACGGTGTGCAGTAAATGCAGGAAGATCGGCACAGCCGCCAATATAAACATCCAGATGTTGCGATACAGAAATGTGCCAAGGCAGGCGTAAAACAACAGCTTGAAGAAGGTATCGCTCTGATGTCCTCCCTCAGTTTCGTCTGTGGGCTTGGCATCGAATGTATCCGTCGAATCGATGGTGTCACTCAAGGAAATGTCCTCCACATCCGATTGCAATGATGCCTCGCCGCCAGCTCGACGACAGATGCTGATATTGCTGAGAGATTTCTCAAAGTCATTTCTATCGAATAACTTTTGCACGCGATCGAGGAACGAAGCGGATTCACTGTCATCGCACGTCTGCAGATGATACGCTGTGGAAACGACGACATAGGCCATAATGAGCAGGAAGACGGGCACCTGGAGAGCGCCCAGGAAGCTGCACAGATAGCCGGCAATGGCCACCCACATGGACTGGCCGGCGACGACGAAATGCGCGCTCTTCTCGGGCGACCACAAGAAGTGCACCGATGTCAAGTAGATGACGATGAGGACAAGTAGCTATAAAGACAGAATCAACAGTTAAAAACCCAGATAGATCATAAATATATGCAATTACCAAATAGACATTCAAGTAGCCAATGATGCGCACAAAGAGCCCATGGGAGAAGGTCAGCCATTGCCAGAGGGCAAGCAGGAAACCCTTGGGAGCATACAGGACCAGGAGTTTAACACAAATAGCGACGCCGCAGCCGGAGAGCAAGAGCTGCCAATGCTGACACAACCAGCTAATCAATAGACGACCACAATGCTCCGTCGCCTCCAGTGGGGCCAGGCAAATCGAGACAAGCACATTGGAGTCCCGTTCCTCCAAACGCTGAAACCAATTGTTAAGCAGTTCCGCCAGCTTTCGTTTAAAGGGAAACAAAACCGCGCCCATGAGAAAGGCCCAGAGCAGCGGGCGGACAAACGGACCCAGGATGAAGCAGACGGCGACAAAAGCAGCGACGCCGGCTGCGATTAGAAAGTTGTACATGGCCGCACGGAAGCTTTCATGATTCTGGGAACGCATGCGGAGCAAACGATTGAGAACGCTGTCAAAGGAGCGATCCCGTTTCATGGGAATGGAGTCCGAACGGTTCATGGCGACTGAATAAACCGTTCAATTAAACGAGGAACTGAAATCGCACAAAATACACATACATATTAGGGGAATGCGATGACCATGTGGTTAACACCACGCCCGTATAAGTATTTTTAGTTTATGACTCGACTTACGGTTTTGTTATTGTTTCAATTTTAATTTCATACAGTGCCGACGACAGCTCCTTTGCATTGCTTGCCAATGTGTGTGTCTGTGTGTGCATTTGAGGACTCTGTTAGTAGAGGATTTGGGTTTCTAAAGGATCATTCAAACAAAATCCTCTCTTGAACTTGGCACATAAACAAAACGCAATCTTGTTTATTTTCATTGCCAAATGACGTCAGCTGGCGACTCAGTGTTGTAACGTGTCAGCTGTCGCAAGCACGTTACTGTGCAACACTGGAAATCATTCGAATTTCGAATGACAAGGTGGCAAGCAAAACAACGACATGCAGAGTAAATATAAATAAAATCTAAACAAATCACTTTACAAATGTGGAATTCGGAATTGCAATAAAATCTAAATAAATCACATTAAAAATGTGCAATTCGGAATTATATCTCACTTGTCACATAAAAGCAACAATTTAATTATTTGCTTTGCCAAATGGCGCCAGCTGATGGCTCAGTGCTGTTATGTACCGCAACTACGCCACTGTACAACACTGGAAAGTATTCGAAAAACAAGACGCCAAACAAAACAACGCCATGCAGAGTAAATACAAATAAATGTTAAATAAACATATTTGCAAACTATTTAAGTAAACTATTCGTGCAGATATGACGCTGCAGCAAGTGCACGAGCTGCGAAAGGCGCAGGAAGATTTGAATTTCACCAAGTCCATATACTTGGAGTTCTATCGAAAAATGGCAAAGCACGCATTCACAACCGAACTCAATAATTTGGTATAGGAAAAAATTAAACTTGCATTTCATTTGTGAATTAGCTAATGATAACTTTGCAGATACGCGGTGATTTCAATAGAGTTGACGTTGAGCTGCACATACCCAAATTACCACCCCAAAAAACGCAAGAAGAATACACGCCGATGCTACAGGTAAAACATAAATACATTTAATAACAGTCTTTGGTTTAGTATTTCAACTTAAAATTCAATTAAATATAGTTGGACAAGATGGTGGAACTCTACGATGCGGTGAACAAGTCCTTGCTCTAGGCGTGCTTCGATTTGTTTAAATTATTATTTAACCAATAACTGTGTAGAATTAAATGAATATGCTTCAAGCACTCAAAGGAAGGCGAAAGACTCTGGAAAAGGAAATTGCAAATTAATCAACACAGCATCTGAGTGAAATTTATTAAACACAGCCTCTGTTTTGAGTACTTTGTTACTACATACATTCTCCTTGGAAAGAGAAGGAGGACTTACATTAAAGAGCGGTATTATTGGACGCTCCGTGAACATGCTTCCCTTAGTGCGTAATATGAGCATATACTTAACATCCAGCTGCAAACAATAAAGGTTTTAATAGATTGCCAATAATAAGCATTTAAACTTACGTTCTCAATGACTTCGTTGAGCACAATGTCATGAAGATGGCCGCGTTGCACACAGAACACAGATTTGCGGCCAAAAGTGCGAACTGTTTCCGTTTGCAGAGCCATGTCCCAGCTGTAGAAGATCTTCTCGGAGTGCACCAAGTCAAGGGTGGTGCGGAGTATCTTGAAGGCCAAGACTAGCCACAACAGGCCAGGGTAAAGCATGTGAGCCTGCTGCAATTTGGCAGAGCCCTCCTCGCCCACTGTCAGAACGAAGCCATAGTAAATAAACGCCAAGCCGGCTAGCAGTAAAAATCGTTTCAACTGTGCTCCGCACTGTTTATTGTGCACACGATTTAGCAGCTGCATGCGCACAACATTGTCGCCGTATTTTTGTACGTTCAGCTCCAAATCTTCCACTGAGCTGCCACTGTACTTGGCCGGAATGCTAAAATATTTGTGTGTCTTCGGCTCCATGGCAAGAATATTTAATCAAACAAATAAATAATAGAGTTATCAAGTCCGATCATAAAACATCGAAAAATATTAGAGTTCAGAAAATGGCCGCGTTCACCAGAACTAATCAGTAATCATGTATTTTGTTTGTTCGATAACAAAGCATCACAATCAGAAAATTTCAGCGTACTATTTTGGTGATGAACTTTCAGTCATTATAATCACGAAATTTGAAATTTAATTAGCAAAATCACTGCATTTCACCAGAATAATCATGCAAATTTCATCGATTTTCTGTTGTCGATTTGTTCTGGTGAACACGGCCAATGTTTTCGATGTCGAAAACATCGATGAGACACACACCTCTAATGCAACCGTGTGGCAACTTTGGCGCAACAAAAAATATGGCGTTGACAAAATCGTCGTTGTATCAGCGGGAAAATATAGAGGTTTCCCTTCATCGATGTTTTCGATGATGGGAAATAAAGCATTCGATTCCGACGTAAATTGATTAATTTTTCGCGTTTTCTGAAACCAAGGCTGCCACCTTGTTTTGACAAATTCGGGCCAAAGCTGCCACACATTTGCAACTTTTTGTGTTAATTCAATAAAAAATAATATTGGAAGTGCATTTCAAAAACTAAGAAAATTATAGATTTTCTAAAATAATAAAGTTCATTTTTAAATAATAGAGTTCATTTTAAAATTGGTTTGGGTCTTTGCGTGGTGTAGAATTAATAAATTTGTACAAAAATTTATAAAAAAGAAAACAAAAATAACAAAATTCCTGTGAAAGTTTCAAAGTTCCAGCTTCAATATTTATTTAATAAAAAACAATGTTGATATTTAACAACTTTTAGCGTAGTACGCTCTAGCCGAAAATATTTTGGACGCTCGAAATGTTCGATGTTTTGAGGTCGGGCCTTACAGAATTCAGTGTGACAGCATAATACCAAAAAATCACTAAAAAGTTGAGAGATTGTTGGTCCTTTGCTGCTGTGGTCACACTGTTACGTCAGCTGTTCACAACAAACAAGTAAATACAATTTCAAACAATCAAAGTGACAAAATGGACCAAATGGACTTGATCTGTGAAGTAGCAGCGACCAATACCATAATTTTTGGGAACGGCCTATGCTCTGTTGTTAGAGGCGGAAGAGGAGCAAGAGCTCCGGCAAAAAAGCCATGTATGGCGCCAAATGCCATTCAACCGCTTCATTGGCCATGGGTGGCTGTGGCCCTACTCCACCGGCACTTCCACTCTTTGCCCGCTTCTTCTCCGACGCCTTAATGTGGTATTTGTAGCTGTCCCGAAGCGATCTCCATGCTGACTTGCAATCTTGTACTGCAATCAAAGTAATCCATTAAATATTGTCTCATAAACAGTCCAAGAAAACTTACCAGGTTTGTTAAGCGCCTCTGCAATACTCTCCCATGCACTTTTGATAAAAGTCGCATCAAAATGCTTTTTATCGGTTAAATCCCATATGATTGGCCTCTCTCTCTCACCTCTTCAATTAGCCTTCTTCATTTTCAAAGACATCAATTCGGCTCTTATTTTGCTGCTTATTTTTTCCCGCCATTGTTGTAAATAGATTTCGACTAGTCAAAACAACGATTCAATCGATGTTTTGAAAGGTCAAAATAAAGCTGCCATCTGTTGACCAAACAGTGTTGTAAAACGCCAGAAAATATTCTGAGCTGCCCATATTTAGGTACAGCGTACATACGTTTAGAAATGGCCTTACAAAATAATTTCGAGCATGTTTGCAACCCTTTTTTTTATATGAAGTTTTGGCCTTGCAAAAACATTTTCGGCTAGAGCGTACTATGCTTTTCTGAAAAGAGTTCAATATTGTCAAACATGATACCGTTGCCAAGGCTGCCACCTTTTATTTTTATTTTGTACCAAACTTGGCCAAGGCTGCCACCTGATACAAAAACAATATGGCGTCAGAACAACAAAATCGTCGTCTCTCGCGGTGGCAGCGTCTGTTCGTTCCGCGAAAAAATTGTAAAATAAAAAGTAAATCGTAAATATATGGTAAATAAGGTGTTGGAAACAGTAAATATGCGCAAACGCAAGTTGTATATACTTTAAACAAATGTGAAAAGGCGCAGCCGACAGCAAAAACAAGGAATTGCAACGTGAGTGCATACACTTTTTTGGTACAAGATTCAATTTTACCCCTCGCGCTCTCTCTTTACACCGCTGTTGCCCTCTTGCGGCTTCTGTGTTGTCTGAGCTTGTGTATGTGTGTGTGAGTGTCCGTTTAGGTGTGCATGTGAATTTTCGCGTGTAACTATACTCGATTCTGATGGACTACTAAGTACTTGTGTCTAATGTGTTCATCGTAAAACATAAGACATTGTTTAACGTTGAAAAAGTAATCCTGCCGCTTAGTGAACATTGCATATTTTGAGGTAAATTGTTTTCATTTATGGATTCGTACTCGTCTTTATGCAACAAACGTTCGTCGAGTTGAGTTTTTGGTTCTTCTATTTTGTAGTGTGTTGAATTTGGACATTGCCGCTGTTACATGTGGTGGATTTTGCGCTCGCGTACTTTTGTTTCAGTGTGTACGTGATGTCTCTGTGTGGCTGCGTGGTGTGTACCCATTGTTTTTATACATCTTGTGTGCGTTTAATTAAACTGAAAACGTTTACTACCAATGCAAAAATAGTCAGCGTATAAATTCGTGTTTTTACCGCAAATCAAAACAATATCTGTGAAAATGATACATGCGTCATTTAAATTTTGACCGAGACGGTGTGCGTGTGTGTATGTTAAGATTGCGAGCGTAGACGGCATTTTTCTTTTAACATGCTCTTTGCCAGATATACGCTGCAATTTTTTGCAATTCTGTTTTGTGCTTGTCATTCGCAATAATTTTATTGAATGAAAGCAAAAGAAACTGCTCGAAAAGCGATGTATTCACTAGACGTTGCGTTAGTGTGTGTGTATTTTGTACATTTGGTTAAAATCCAAATATTTTTTGTTTTTTGATTGCAACTTACATTTTTCGAATGACCATAAACGGGACATTCGCAAGCGTATTTATGTATGCATGTTAATATGTCTTGCCTACCCCACAAAAATATACACACATGCACATCTATGCATGTGTGTGTGTGTGTATATGCATACATATGCGCGCGTATTCTGCATATTCCGAACAAGATACGACGCGTTCGTTTTCTTGCAGCTTTTACTGCCCATTCATTGTGTGAGATCCATCACACTTATACACACACACTCGCATATAAAAACACAGCGGCAACAGCAGAATCATGGCGTATTGTCATTGTCCTGTATACACTTTGGCATTCCTTTTTGCTTATTTTCCTGTTTCGATTGCGCGCACGCATCACACATACAAACGTATGCGCCTCCAGCCTCGCCCCTTTTTTTTGTGTCACTTGCAGGCAGTGTCGATATTTTTCATTTGGTTTTATTGCCATTGTGTTTGCTGTTTTACTTTTTTTTGACAGCAACATCAGCACTCTCCCGCTCCCGCTCCCATTCTCCTCTCCAATTCGCGTTCTCTGCGGCGGCGGCCTGACTTTAACTTTTGACGTCTGTTGCTGAGCGACGAGTTGGAACATTTTTTCATTCGTTCCTTTCATTAATGTTATGATGACTGTGGCAATTATCAAATTTTGGACAGTGGCAAATTTTATGTTTATCAATGATCACATCCTTGCCAAATATTTAAATTACATGTGTTGCTGGTTGTGTTTATTTTTAACCCTTTCATTTAGTTCGTAGACAAGTTGTTGGTTGCGTAAATGAAATGCCTCCAATGTCAGCATTTGTTTTTAATTGCTGCTTTTGTTTTGATACACCTTCGCGAGAGCCTCCCTCATTCGGTTAGATTACAGAGCGCCTTATCAGTGTTAGCCCTTTACGAAATGTGAAAAAAGTCAAGATTTTCTTAATAAACTATATGAATTCTTGAACTGTGTACTTCTATTTTGTTGCTTTATTTCTAAAAACCACTGTATGAGTAAACTTAAATACATACACAGATAATAAATAATACGTAGTTTAGTGTGCTCAAAATCTCTACACCTCTTTTAAGCGTTTCTTGGCGCCACTGCCAATCTATTGAGACATAACGGGGGAAGTGACTGACTATTCGGCGTTTCCTCCATCGATGACGTAGACCTTGTCTCTATATTTTCTTATAGTATGAACTAAATATCTACTCTGTTTACACACTTTTTTTTACACTTGCTCATTGATTTTTGTTGCCTTGTGCGTGAGGCAACAGTGTGTGTGTGTGTGTGTGTGTGTGTGTGTGTGTGTGTGTGTGTGTGTGTGTGTGTGAGATAATCTAATCTTGTCAAAGTGAATTTCCCCCGCTTGCCGGCCGCCACCCACTAACAGCACACATACGCACAATTTTATGTATGTGTATGTACTTGCACTCTCTCGCTCTCCCTCTCTCTCTCTGTGTCGCCTGTTCTGGTCACTCATTTTGTTTGTTTTTGTCGCGCGCGTGTTTGCATTTGCCGTCGTTGTGGGTCGCTTTAGCGAAAGCGCGATAATAGTTTGCAATGTGTGTAGACATCAAAAATAAAAAATACTCTCGCACACACACAGACATACTAAAAAAAATAGTAAAATAGTGCGTTGTGGAGAGATTTGAAAAACGTTTGTTTTTCTTCTGTATGTTTGTAAACAGTCTGGGCAAAAGCAAATTTTTGGCATTTCTTTTTGCAAGTAGTTTGTGCACACACACACACACATGCATACATACATATCTATACATACGTATCAAAATCAAACGTAGCTTTCACATTTTCATTCATTTTGCGATGTTTGCAGTTTTTGTTTTGATACGCATTTATCGCCATCGTAGCAGTCTCATATCTTCGTATATTTTCGTTAAAAACTGTTATGCCTGTATGTATGCATGTGTAGAGTATGAAAAAGATAGAATGCACTCATTCATACATGATGCATAGACAGTGTTGTAAAACGTAATTTGCAAAGTGAACTTAATTGTGTGGGAACTAATAATAAACGAGTTAACAAGTGTGCCTAGTTTAAAAATAAATAAATAATTATAACTTTTTTTTTTACGTTTTTTTTCTTTTTGCAGTTTTGCAGTTTGCAGATCACAATTCACAGCATAAGAACATAACATGGATATGCAAGTCAAGGGTAGAGATTAGTCGAATGCTTTGAATTTCAAATTCAATATCCTAATTTAATTGTAATTAGTCTAGTAGACTAGCCACAAGCTACAAGGCTACAAGCCACAACCGCAACAAGCACTAAAACTCTACGTTTGTGCAACAATTATAACAACAACAACAACTTACAAAAGAAAACAACAACAACAACAACAACAGCAAAAAGAGGACTTGTCAACTAAAAGACACAACCATGACGACTGACACCCGCCGACGTGTTAAACTCTATGCGCTGAATGCGGAACGGCAATGGGATGATCGTGGCACTGGCCACGTCTCCTCCACGTATGTGGAGCGTCTCAAGGGCACGTCGCTGCTGGTGCGCGCCGAGTCGGATGGCTCCTTGCTGTTGGAGAGTAAAATACAGCCGGATACGGCCTATCAGAAGCAGCAGGATACGTTAATTGTCTGGTCGGAGGGCGATAATTTTGATCTGGCTCTGAGTTTTCAGGAAAAGGCTGGTTGTGACGAGATCTGGGAAAAGATATGCCAGGTTCGTATCTACAATATCGTTCGAAATTGGTTGAGGATTATCAAATTGTATATTCCGTTTCTTACTCAAGGTGCAAGGCAAAGATCCATCGGTGGAAATCACACAGGATATTGTGGAGGAATCGGAGGATGAGCGCTTTGAGGACATGTCCGATACGGCTCCACCCATTGAGTTGCCGCCATGTGAATTATCGCGACTCGAGGACATCTCCGAGACAATACAAAGTTGTCTTTCGACGCCGTTGCGCAAGGAAAAGCTGTCGATGGCTTTGGAGTCGGAGAACTACATCAAGAAGCTGCTAAATCTGTTTCACGTCTGTGAGGATCTCGACAACACAGAGGGACTTCATCATCTGTTTGAGATCTTTAAGAATATATTCTTGCTAAATAAGAATGCTCTGTTCGAGATTATGTTTGCGGACGATACCATCTTCGATGTGGTTGGCTGCCTGGAGTATGATCCCAGTGTGGCTCAGCCAAAGAAGCATCGCCAATATCTGAAGCAGTGGGCCAAGTTCCGTGAAGCGGTGCCCATCAAGAATCAGGATTTATTGGCCAAAATCCATCAAACGTTTCGTGTGCAGTACATTCAGGATATAATACTGCCAACGCCGTCGGTATTTGTCGAGGATAATATGCTAAATACGTTATCCAGTTTTATATTCTTCAACAAAGTTGAGATTGTCACACTCATCCAGGAGGATGAACGTTTCTTGCTCGATGTCTTCACCCTGCTCACAGATCCAGCAACTGGCGATATTAAACGTCGTGATATTGTCCTGTTTCTTAAAGAGTTTTGCAACTTTGCGCAAAATCTGCAGCCGCAGGGCAAGGATTCGTTTTATAAGACGCTCACCTGCCTGGGCATCCTGCAGGCTCTCGAGCTGACGCTTGTTATGAACGATAACAAAACCAAGTCGGCCTCCATAGACATTCTAACGGCCATTGTGGAATTCTCACCGCTTGTGGTGCGCAACTACACTCTGAATCAGGTCAATCGACCAGAAGGCGTAAGTCTCTAAATCGAATATATATATTTTATATATGAATCTAATTGTATTTTGTTTGTATCAGGAGCGTATGTTGCTGAACATTGCCATTGAACAAATGTTGAACGACTCGGAGCCAGAGCTGGGAATTGCTGTGCAGTTGATGGGCATTATAAAGATCTTGTTGGAGCCCGAAAACATGCTGACTGAGAAGGGCGACTTTCTTAACTTTTTCTACAAGTACAGCGTACAAACGCTAGTTGGTAAATATACTACAAAGTTGACAATCTAACTAAATAAACATACTATATATTATTATTTCCAATAGCTCCTTTGATGCTCAACACGATGGGCGATCGTCCTCAGAACGAGGATTACCAGACTGCACAGCTGCTCGGCATTGTGCTGGACATTTTGTCATTTTGCGTTGAACATCATAGCTATCATATTAAGAACTTCTTGTTGCAAAAAGATCTCCTCAAACGAATTCTTGTGCTGATGAAGAGCACACACACGTTCCTTGTACTTGGCGCTCTGCGACTTTTGCGCAAAATAATTGCACTGAAAGACGAGTTCTACAACAGGTGAGAAGAAGCTTTAAATTTAATAAAACAAGCATTAGATTTTTGTTATAATTCATAGTTGTTAAATAATGATAAGTAATAAGCAGGTATTAAAGCCCTAACCGAAACCGTAACTGAAACCGATATTAGTTTCGGTTTTAATCCCTGGTAATAAGATTATTTTTGTTTAAAAGTCGAACTAATGATTAAATTACGATAATTTTCGGTTTTTCAGAAAATTAAAATTAATTAAAAATTATTACAATTATTCAAAAATAATCAGAAAAAATCAAAAATAATCAATAAAAATCTTCTTGAGTATTCGGATTATTTTTGATTTTTTTTTGAATATAATTGAATATAATTACTTAAAGACTTTTACCTTATGAATCATACATAATAATTATTTTTTATTAAAAAAATAAAATTAAAAATAATTATTTAGATTGATTTTTATTATTTAAATCAAAAATAATGATTAAATTTGATTTTGTTCTTATATGTGATTTTTTGAGTTGAAATTTTGATTAATTACAGTTATTTTTAGTCCCTGATTATAATCAAAAGCTTTGGCTACTTTAATTGTGAAAATTTAAAATAATTTGATTTTTATTAAATAGTCATAAATAATCAGAAATAATCTGAAATATGTAATCAGAAAAATCAAAAATAATCCCAATACTCAAAAAGATTATTTTTGATTATTTCTGATTATTTTTGAATAATTGTAACAATTTTAGATTATTTCAAATCGTAATCATTAAATATCACAAACTTTTCAACAGTGAATTATATAGTCACTACGATTATTTCCAAAAATAATTTAATTTTTTATAATATAATGAATTACAAACTCTTTTTTCCAGGCACATTGTCAAATGCAATCTATTTGCGCCAGTTGTGGATGCCTTTATTCGTAACAATGGTCGCTATAATCTATTGGAGTCGGCTATATTGGAATTATTCGAGTTTATCAAGATTGAAGACATACGCACATTGTGTGTATACTTTGTGGAGAACTTTAGCAAGATATTTGATGAAATCGAATATGTGCAAACGTTTAAATACCTAAAGAACCGATATGATCAATACCAGGATCGGCTCAAGGATCGCGACAAGATGGAGAATCGCACTGATGGGTAATTAACTTTACACTCTGTGCAGTTATTGAGTAGATAAAGTTTATATTGATTTTATTCGCTTTGTTAGAAGTCTGCCCATAATACGCAGTGGAGGACGCTTTCGTCGCGACCAGCGTCAAATGGAGGAGGAGGAGGAGATGTGGTTCAATGAGGAGGATGACTTCTCCGAGGAAATTGATAGCTATAACAATGTCATGAAATGTAAGTTCCTTATTATTATTCCCCTTTAAACTGCAAGATTTTTGTACATTTTTTAAGTTTTTATACATCAAAGTAATTTACTTTTATCACATTTAATGAAATGCAATTAAAATGTATTTAATTTGTGTAACGGATAGTTTATCTTATTTTAAATACATATAATTATAATTCCATGCCTGTTAAATTTCGATTAGAATTACTAATCAATTAGATTATTTTTGGAAATAATCGTAGTGACTATATAATTCACTGTTGAAAAATTTGTGATTATTTCATGATTACGATAACAAAACATCTGAAATAATCTAAAATTATTACAATTAATCTTTTTGAGTATTCGGACTATTTTTGAATTTTTTTCTAATTATTTTCGATTATTTCTGATTATTTATGACTATTAGTAAAAATCAAATTATTTTAAATTTTCACAATCAAAGTAGCCAAAGCTTTTCATTATAATTAGAAAAAAATCAAAAACAATCTGAATACTCAAAAAGATTATTTTTGAATTTTTTTCTAATTATTTTAGATTATTTCTGATTATTTATAGCTATTTAGTAAAAATCAAATTATTTTAAATTTTCACAATCAAAGTAGCCAAAGCTTTTCATTATAATCAGAAATAATCAGAAAAAAAATCAAAAATAATCCGAATACGGATATAATAGTTGAGCTCGAGCTAACAAGTTGTTGCCTTATTCACAGCAGTCAGCGAAAAGAATGGCCCGCAAACACAGAATCAGACGCAGCAGCAGAAATCATCGCCGCCGCACAGCACGTCGCCGCACAGTGGTGGCTTGTTGGGCAATCTGAATGCCACAGCGACTGCAACAGCAACTGCCACAGCCACAGCAACTGCCACTGCCACTTCAGTATCAGCGCCGGCGGCAAGTGGCAGCAGTAGCCCCGAATCGTCGACGACGATCAGCGCCGATGAGCAGGCGGCTCAGGCTGCCGTGCAACTGGCAGCGGCAGCCAACATTGCCCTGCAACAGCAACAGCATTCATTCCAGCAGCAACAGCATACGTTGTCCCTGAATAGCACACTTGTGGCAGCGGCTGCTGCAGTTGCCGTGGCATCCACATCGAATGCGGCCGCTGCGGCGCAACTAGAAAGCCAGCAGCAACAGCTGCAACAGCAACAACAACAGCAGCAGCAACAACAACAACAGCCCGAAATTGCAGATCTGCAACAACAATTGAGCGCTGTTGTGCCACAAAATCAAGAATTGTTGCTGTCCACAGCTGCAAATAGTGCGTCATCGTCGTCCTCTTCGTCATCATCGTCATCATCATCGTCGTCCTCGTCGTCATCATCATCCACGTCATCGTCCCTGGAAGCATCCACGTCATCATCATCACCCTCAGCGACGCTTTGCGACTCAGCGACAGTTGCTGCCGTGGCGACATCACAGTTTCTAACAACGATTGCAACGGCCATGGCTGCCTCCGTTACGGCGGCGGCCAGCACGCCCAGCCTTGCGACCACCGCGGTGGCCAACAACAGCCCCGCCAGCAACAGCGAGCCGCAAGCAGAGCAGACACCCGCCACAGATGTCAGCGATGCGCAACTGAAACTGGACGCCGACAAGACAGCAGCGCTTAGCGCGGAGTTGCCAGCGGGCAGCGATGCGGATAAGATGACCAAAAAGGTAACGCACTGAATGACAATATGTCGAAAAATATTACTTGGAATACGAAAATTCGAAAGAAACAAATTAGGAATCCAAAATTAGGAATCGATTAATTAGGTATCCAAAATTACGAATCCGAAATTAGGAATACAGTATTAGGAATCCAAAATTAGGAAGGCCAAAAATTAGAATGACAAAAATTGGGAAGACAAAAATGGGGAAAACAAAAATTAGAAAAAGCCGAGATCAAAAACATTTTATATAAAATCCAAAATTAAGAAACCGAAATTAGGAATACAGTTGTAAGGAATCCAAAATTAGGATGAAAAAATTTGGGAAAGAAAAAATTGGAAAAACAAAAATTAGAAAAGGCCGAAATCAAAAATATTTCATTAAAAATCCAAAATTAAGAAACCGAAATTAGGAATACAGTTATAAGGAATCCAAAATTAGGATGTAAAAATTTGGGAAAACAAAAATTGGGAAAACAAAAATTAGAATAAGCCGAAATCAAAAATATTTTATTAAAAATCGCGCGGCTTTTTCCTATTTATTAGCAAAGAGACATTTGTAAAAACATTTATTTCGAAATCAGGACTTCGATTGCCAGCGCATGTGATATTTATTCCAACATATATTTCAAAATATACATGTTTATATTTAGGGTATTCAGAAACCTCTAATATTTGTGTTATGTGGCAAAGTGTTATATGTTGTAATGACAACAAACACACAGAAAAAAGTATATCACACCAAACATGCCCTGGGACAAGGTGGATTTACTATTAAGGTGACGTCGTCCGATGTGGTGAGGTTACAATCATTTTTTCACCTCTCTCTCTCCGCTCTCAGAGAGACAAGCGCTAGAAAAAGATGGCGAGCGAATTACGTGCTGCACTCTTCGTTTCTTATTGTTTCAGATGACAGAAACGAAAATGTTTTCGCAAAATAATTAAAACGAAATAATTCAAAATTATTTATAGTGTTTTAATTCATAATTATTATTTTCTTTGCTTTCTGTCTACGAGTTTATTCGTAAAGAAGACAATAAAAAAATATGCGATACACAACCTCTTTCGACAATGTTTGCAGGCATACTGTCAAATGTTTGTAACCTCGAAAGAGAGCAACTGTGGTGACAACGTCACCTTAATAGTAAATCCACCTTGCCCTGGGGTATGTATACAAAACTCGTCGTATTGAGACAAAATTTCAAAATGAGAAAGGTTGCCAGACTGCTTAAAGTATCTAACGAAATAAGGTCACACTGAGGGCTGGTATTGGTATTGGCTGTAAGAGATAGTAACTTTTCTTGGTCCGGTAGCTCTACGATTAGAGTCGCTGACCTGTCAGAATTCGAATTTTCAGTTAAATAACTAGGGTTCGAATCACACAAATGAAAATTTTAGTGATTGTCCCTTAAAGTGCTTTCAGACGAGGATTTTTTAACCGACACTTTTTGTCAAAAAACTGTCGGTGTCGTGTAAACACACAAAATTTTTAAGTGTCGGTGAAAAACCGACGCTCACCGATGGAAATAGAACACGTTCTATTCCATCGGTTTTTTGCGTCGGTGATACATCAATACGTTAACATCGCACTTTTTTGGTATTTTTTTGTGCTTTTCGGCAAAAAAAAAAGTGTGCGCGAGTTAAAAGTGTGTTGGGTGTGACCAGCTACCGTGAAAACAAAAACCGATGGTATTTTGGTATGAACACCGATGAGAATTGTGTAAATGGGTAAATTCACCGTCGGTGAAAAAGTGTCGGTTAAAAAATCCTCGTCTGAAAGCACTTTTAGGACAGATTTTAAATTTAAATAAAGAGATGCAAATTTTTTTAAATTATTAAATTGATTTTTTACAGTGGCAAAAGCATTAAAAAACACAAGAGTAAGAGAGGGTGAAACCAAACGCATGAGCTAAAACGAAATAAAGAGAATGCTTGCTTTTTACAAAACAGCTGTTCATTGAAATTTAACTCAATGATATCATAAATTCGACAACAGAAACTTAAAAAGGTCACTCACTAGCTACAGTGTTATCACTTTGCCACATAACACAAATATCATAGTTTCTGAATACCCTAATTATGTTAAAAACCGCGCGGCTTTTTCCTATTTATTAACAAAAAGACAACATTTGTCGAACCATTTATTTCGAAATCAGGACTGCGATTGCCAGCGCATGTGATATTAATTCGAACATTTATTTCAAAATCAACAATTTTTTCATCTTTGTGTTGGTCGTATGTGTTGAGTAGCGAATTAAGACGGTTGTCTACCCTTTCATATTTTGATTGTTGTTTTTTTTTTTTTTTCGGGCCTATTTCCCACTTTTTGTACTATGAATATTTTTCTTAGTTGAAATTCCGAACATTTTCTTCCCAATTTTGGACTCCTAACATTTTATTCTTGGTTTTATATTCTTTTTTTTTTAAATTCCTTAAAAAAGTTTCGAATATCGTATGAGGTACCGAGTTTATATGAATCAAATAAATAAAATGGATAAACTGATAGGCATACTTACATTTTTATTAATTATCTATTAATATTTACAGGGATTGGTGGACTATGAAAGCGATTCTGGCGAGGATGATTACGAGGAGGATGAGGACTCGGATGGCCCCCAAGCACAAAAGCGAGCGCGTATTGCATAGTAAGGGGGCACATTTAAGCACAGCGGCATCAATTATAAAATAGTACATACACACACACGTACACACACAAACCCCCTATATATACACACACACACACACACACACTCACCAACGAATGTAAGGGTTTATCAGTGGGCGCAACAACAGCAACATCAGTAACAACAACAACAGATACAATAATTATAATAAACACAGCAGACAGCGGACAAAAGAACAACATTTAAACCAATTAATCAGCCCGTAATAGGATCGGGACACACTCGGCGAAGGACGAGGAGGTGTTGGGGGAGTGGAGGCAGTGGAGGGAGGAGGCAAGTCCCCGGCAGAGCCTCGCCTCAATAAGGAGCGCTTGCTTGTAAGCAATTATGTTAAGAAGAACAAGCAAAAATCATAAAATTAAATTTTAGTCTAAACACATTTATTTTAAAGAAACGAAAAAAAAACAAAACAAAACAAAAGTAATACAAGAAATTATAAAATCTTACTTTACTAAATTAAAACGAAAAAAAAAAACAAAACAAAAACAATATATATATATATATAAATATAAAATATATATATATGAAAAATGAATATAACTTCTAGGGTATAAATATAAATATTATGTGCACACACCAACAGTTCTTGATCGACAGCAACAACAGAAAATAAATAACATATTTAATTGCAGTTGCTGTGTGCGTTGTGTTTGCGAGTGCTTAAAAACCATAAAGAAACCAAAATAAATAAATTATATACATATATATATAAATATAGAGGTTAAATGACAACAACAACAGCGAAAGACGATTGTGGCTGACAAAATGAGTGTCTATTGGCCGTGTTTATATAGCCCGCTCATCAAATAAAACCCACAAGGAATCCCCCTCATAAAAAACAAAGCTTGTTAAGTTGGCCAAAATGTGATGATTATATTGTGGTCAACACATATCGCTTGTGCAATATTCCGTTCTATTGTTGTGTGTATTTAAAAGGCAATTGTTAATGTTGTAACAAATTCAGGCAACAACTCAACAAAATATGCTTATTTCTCTATTTAATTGTTAATATTAGTTAGTTTTCTTTTTATTTTTTTTTAAATATTGGCAAATGAAATTGTTTTCAAACACAATTGCTTTTGAAATAAACACAACAATATTTAATTTTATTACCAATCGACGGCCAATCGAACAAACTTTGTTTTGAATTGCATTCAGAGTTCTTAGCCATATGTAAAATGCCCTCAACATCAAGTAAAAGCGTAATAAACCTTGTATATAATTTAGAGTTATTTCCCACTATCGAATTACATAAATGCCTACAATTTAAAGATGATAAAGCTGATAAATATGAGCGACAAATTTGTATAAATTGGGGGGTTTTTTTCTAGACCTAAACAACAACTTGTCCTTACGAAACTAAGCAGCATATTTACATTTTATAAAAAGAAAAACAAATTAAATTAAATGTTGCGCTTCACACACTTCGACACAGATCATTTACAAATAAAATAAAGTAAAAATAAAACTAATACTGATAATTACAATTACAAATAGATTGTAAAGGGTTCCACAATGTACGCATAAACAAAAACAAAATAGAAACAAAAACAAAAAAAAACCAGAAAAGTCTTTTTGCGTTTTCCATGTAAGTTTTTTTTGTAATGTTTTAAATTAAATAATTTTTAATACGAATTAATGTAGTTAATGAAACAAGCGCCACACCAACAACAGCAGCAACAACAACCACAACAACAATATCCACAATCTACAAACTAGAAAAACACCCACAATAAAGTTATCTGTTAATAATCAAACAAACGCAAGGTGTGCATCTTTATAAACAAATATACTTATATTTATATTATATTTATTTATGTTTTATGATTTCTTCGTTTCCTCGATCAAAGTGGTTTCCCTCTTTGGAGCAGCCTGTCCATAATCCCAATATTTATAATATAAATCAGAAAAATAGAAAACAATTAAATATATATCCTTCCACGTTGTTGTTTTTGTTTGATTCATTGAACTGCAACAATAAAATAAAATAAAATGAAATTTGCATAATAGAAAAAAATGAGAACTATAGTTTATACATAGTCTTTATATATAAACAAAAATGTGTATTGTATGTATATGATATGCTGTCTAATTCCCTTATCCCAACACTAACACACACACAAGTACACACACACACACATACGATACCTAACATACATATATATACATCTATATATATATAATTTGAACATCTCTATATTATGATTGAGTAAATTAAATCATAGTTTTTAATAGTTTTTAAACAAAAACATAAATTGCAAAACTTTTCAAGTGTTTTTACTATTGTATACCCTTTAATTATTGTGCTGGTGGTGGGGGAGGTTGGTTGGTTGGTTGGGGTGTTGTCCTGTCCTGGTAGCCAAGGCAACCATTTCAAGGACCAAACACACAAAATATCAAAGCTGACGACATTTTCAGTTGCTCGCAATTTAGAAAAGTTCAAGACGCTTTTTATTACAATAATTGTGATTGAAAATGTCTGTCGAGGATTCGTGGGTATTTGATTCCCTGGTCTGTTTCTTGCACGGACCCGTCTGGAATGCTCCACTGCAAACGTTCATCGAGCAAAAGTCCTTGGGTAAGGATTAACTCCGACTGCTGCCACGTCATCAGCTATATCTTGTGTCTGCTTCGTTGTAGTCTTTGATCCGAATTTGCAGATGGATGAGAATAATCCGGATATTCGACAGATACATGAGGAATATAAGAACTTGGTGGACTTTATGCTGGGCAGTTTTATGGAGGAGCTGCACATTACGCCGGAGCAGTTTGAGCTGGCGTGCCTGGAGGGACGTCAGCAGGGACAGGGCGAGAATCCATTTCAGTTCCATCAGGTGCTCTTTCAGCAGATCTGGGCTGCAAACGATTTGAAGATCTTTATACGCATGATGACGCAGCGCAATGTGGAGCTGCAGCTGCAGGCGCTGGATCTCATAGAGAAGCATCAATTGGCACAGAGTCTCTCAGCGGATGCAGCAGCAGATGAGCATGCAGCGGAGTCGGAATTGGGGTTGGTTGAGGAATGAGAGATGAGTATCTGCCAAAATTCTTTATTCTCTTCAACACATCCCTTACAGCATTGCCGTTGCCGACGTGGATGTGGAGCAACTCATTGCCAAAACCGTGGCGGATGATCTGGAGAGTCCAGAGGCGGCCTTGACACCCGAGCAGGAGGCCAATCTCGAGCTGGTCAATGACAAATTTCAGCGCTTGAACCTCTTCTTCGAGCAGGAGGACAAAGTGGATCCCAACGATGTGGTCTCCAGACAGGAATACCTGCGACAGCAACGCGACAAGATCGTGGAGATCAAGAAGCAAACACGCGCCAAGCAGCTCCAAGATACCGTGGCACGCAGCACTCCGCACACGCTGCCCCAAGGCGGGGCACGTCCCAGCTCCGCTCAAGTGGCGCAGCAGCTGCTCGAGGGCGATGAGCTGACCATGCCGCCGCCGCCGGCGGATGAGGCCGACAATGCGGCCCTCCAGCTGCGACGCACGCTGGCCAAGAGATTGCGCAACGAGGTTGTGGAGCACAACTAAATGCTGGCCGCGAGATCGATGAAAGTGAACGTTTGAGAAGGCGAAATCATAAACATTTTTTGGACAAATTAAAAGAAAAATTTAGATATATTATTTTTGAACGGGGTATCCTGAAAAAAGATATAATTTGAACTTAAATAATTGTTTTCAATATAAATCAGGTTAAAACCGAAACGAATATCGGTTTCTGTTACGGTTTCGGTTATGTTCGCATTTAGGTATTCGGTTATCGGCTAAGCAAAATCTTTGAATAACCGGTTTTTGTATGTTTCGGTTTTAAAATACCGGTATGGTTTCGGTTCACAAAAAAAAATATTTTTTCCAAAAATATAGTTATATTAATAATATAATAATAATAATTAAAAAGGCATTACTTTCCTAATGTTTCATTCACACATTTATTTCACATATTATTCAGTTTTACGTAGTTTAGTTACATTTTAACAATTTTAATATTTCACTTAACAAATTTACTTTATTTGCGCTTATTCAGTGGTATGAAAATTCGATGTTGAATATCACAAAAAAAAAAAAAAAAATTAAACATAAGAAAATTAAAATCAAAATTATAAATGGAAAATAATAATTTATTTTGGGATGTATGAAAAACCTTATAAATGAAATGGTTACTAAACGGTTATTTCGGCTTACAGAGTTTCGGTTTAAAGGCTTCGGTCAAATAAAAAATTTGTTCGGTTACGGTTTCCGTTACGGTTTTAAATTTCAATCGGTTTTTACCGGTTAAAGGTTATGGTTTCGGTTAGGGCTTTAATCCCTGATATAAATCAATTTTCACTTACCTTTTTGATTTACTTATAACATTTATGAAACTATAAAATGTTGATTATAGTTGAGAAAACATAATTTTACAAAAGGTTTCTTAAAATTTGTGTAATACAAATTCAAAATATGAATCGAGAACAGTCCCATACAGATATCATTCAAAACTAGTCGGCGGTGCTACAGACCCCGTACTTATTATAAAGATATCTCAAACAACAAAAAGATTTTCATACTAAGACTTAATTTGGACTGATCGTTCCTATGGCAGCTATATGATATAGTAATCCGATTTCAACCAAATTTGGTCAGTATGTATAGAACCAACTTTTATACATATTCTGTCAGTTTTTTTGAAATATCTCAAACAGCAAAAAAGTTTTCCATACTAAGACTTGATTTTCAACTGATTGTTCCTATGGGAGCTATATGATATAGTAGTTCGATTCCAACCAAATTTGGTCAGTATGTATGAGACCATCTTTTATGCATATTCTGTTAGTTTGGATGAAATATCTCAAACAGCAAAAAACTGATTGTTCCTATGGGAGCTATATGATATAGTGGTCTGATCCAAAATCTAAAGCAAACTCGATCTGCTCTCAATATGGACGACCCTACATACCAAGTTTGGAGTCTCTAGCTCTTATAGTCTCTGAGATCTAGGCGCTCTTACAGACGGACGGACGGACAGACGGACATGGCTATATCGACTCGGCTGTTGATGCTGATTAAGAATATATATACTTTATGTGGTCTGCCACGCCTCCTTCTGCCTGTTACGCACATTTTTTTTTGTGACAAAGTTAATAGACCCCTTTACTTTTTTAAAGTACGGGGTCTAAAATGCTTAATAAAAATGTTTAAGATCAGTGAAATTATGTTTTCTAAATAAACATTGAAATTAAATTAGTTAGTAAATCATTTTTTTTGGTTAAAAATTCAAACTAATTTATTCACAAATAACGAGCTATCATTTTTATTAAATATATTATAATCAATACGTTTCCTGGTCAAAGTCATACACTAAACATTAAATACTCAACATTTTATTGCGGGCTTTTCCAACAAAGGAGCGCGTTGTGTTTTGTTTGTGTTTGTGGCCAAACGCTGACTAGTTTTTCCTGGGGGAAATGTGTTAAAACGGTACAAGGTACTACGCGCGTCTGGCACCCACACATTTGCACACACACACACACACACATACATACATATGTGTGTGTGTGCCGTTGTGTGAACGCTACTTTAATTTTGGTCAAGCCATTTTTTGTTAAAAAATTTCAAAACAAGAAAATGTAAAAAGTGCGCTAAAAAAATAAATAAATACGTTTCCAAATGTTGCCACGCCCCCTTTGAAAGACTTAAATGGGTATACGGTCACGCAGGTACGACATTATGGCATCCGTGCCCTTGATTAGGATCTGATGACGTGGCTGGCGAAATGGATTCCCAATTAGCTCCAAGTGACTGCAAAGAAAGAGAGTTTTAAATTAAAAATATTGATTTCTGAATAAGATTGGGACACTCACGTGATGTTGGTTAGATTGCCCAGTATGGGCGGAACAGACTCGATATCATTGTTACGCAAATCGAGCGTATTCAATCGACTCATACCCTCTAATCCCGCCACATTCAAGGCCTTGATGCGATTCTCGCTGGCAATCAAGATCTCGAGTCCTTGCAGTTCATACAACGCCTTTGGTATGAATGTGAAGCTGTAAGTTTAAGACCAGTTAACAGAGTGTTGGTAAAAGAAGAGTTTAATCCGCTCACCGATTGTTGGCAATGTTCAATTCGCGCAGCGTGTTCAGCACACGAAACTCGAGGGGCAAGTCCGTGAGCAAATTGTTGGACAGATTCAGATGTGCGATGCGCGTGAATTGCGAGATGAAGGGATGCACATGACCAATGGCATTGTGGGACAGGACCAGCTCCGTTACCAGCTTCGACATGTGCTGCAAGCTAAAGACAGAGTTTGATTTAAGCAATTAATTTAAGTTTTCAATTAATATAAGCTTTTTAAATGAATCACTTTGTGCTTACCCGTTGGGCAGAGCCTTGAGCTGATTGCGCGCAAAGTCCACCACATGCACCTGCTCGGCTGCGGCGAGCTCAAATACGTGGTCCGGCACATTGGTAAGATTCTCGACATTCACAGCTAATGTGCGTGTATGACGCAGTTTGTATCTGCAAGATACAGATACAAATATGAGCACAAATTGCAAGCGTATAAAAGGAAACAATTTATACATAACAAGCGAGAAAGTTACCCGTTACTTAATTAAGTAAATTTTTAAATATTTTTTATTGCATGCTTTTAGGCACTCACATTGCTTTAAAACTTAAATCAGCCATTACCACCTTTCTAGTTGTCCGATCTTGTTACGATTTAGTAGGATGATTTAACGATAATTAGTATCCTTAAATCCTAATACCTTGAAAACTGTGCATATGGTGGCTTTTGGCGATTTGCGGTTAAGGAAAGGGGCGTGGCAAACATTTTAAATTTCAAACTTGACCTGCGTGGGGTTCAATAGAAGTCCGTGTGCCAAGTTTGGTTGCTCTAGCTCTTATAGTCTCTGAGATCTAGGCCGCACACGGACGGACGTACGGACAGACAGACGGACATGGCTATATCGACTCGGCTGTTGATGCTGATCAAGAATATACTTTATAGCAGCGGTGGGCATGCAGTGGCTCCGGGAGCAGCGGCTGCTCCCAACATAGGTAGACTCTAAAAGGGTTGTTGTTGTTGATGTTGTTGTAGTGCTACCGAATTTAGATTTCGTGCCCACCGCTTCTTTATAGGGTCGGAGATGCTTCCTTCTCCCTGTTACATGCATTGCATTACTTATTTTTTAAGTAACGGGCATAAAAAGCGCTACTACATCGAATGCGACTTGGTGATACACTACACCCAACGCGGATGAACAGCACAGCGAGTGAAGTCCACATGATGCGCCTGTTGTTGTTGTTGTTCTTGTTGCTGTTGTTGCTGTGACATGTGAGGAGGAGCTTGTCCAAAGGAGTTTCCATAGGGCAACTGTTGAGGCCGTGGCATGTAGGGATTAAAGCGTTGCTGCTGCTGCTCATGGAATGTCGCTGGCATAAACTGTGATCTCTGCATAACATATTGCGGATAATAGAGACAAAACTGCTCCGGCTGTGGCATAAACTGTGCTTGACTTGCATACGGCTGTTGTATAAATTGCGCCTGGACAGGCGCCACATGTTGCCGCTGCTGGTGGCTGCTGCGGCGTTGAATCAGTGCTGGACATGGACATGGGAATGGGCGCAACACGCGACGCTACTTACCTATCCACACTGCCAGCGGGCATATCATCGACTGTCGACTGTCCAGCAGCATTTCCGGCAACATTTCCACAGCTCATGGCATCTCCTCCAGTTTGCCGATCCTTGGCCTGGGCGCGTTCCTGCAGCGTTTTCAAAATGCGCGCTGTGCCGCACTGTATAATATCGCGTCGTATGGTCTTGATGGGATTACCATCGACCTGCAGACTTATCAAGTGCGCCAGCGATGACAAGGTGACGGGCAGCACGCTGATGGAATTGTTGGACACATCCAGACGATTGAGATTGCGCAGCAGACACACTTCATCCGGCAGTTGTTTGATTTTATTGTCGCGCAGATCGAATACCTGCAGATGTGGCAAGTTACTGCACAGATCCTTGGGCACGCGCTGCAGGAAGAGAAGAGAAATCAGAGTAAGTAATCCCTTCCTAAATATCATGCCTGTTAAATTTCAATTAGAATTACTAATCAATTAGATTATTTTTGGAAATAATCGTAGTGTCTATATAATTCACTGTTGAAAAACTTGTGATTATTTAATGATTACGATTACAGAAATCAAAAATAATCTGAAATTATTACAATTATTCAAAAATAATCAGAAAAAATCAAATATAATCAAAAATAATCTTTTTGAGTATTTGAATAATTAAAAATAATCTTTTTGAGTATTTAAAATAATTAAAAATAATCTTTTTGAGTATTCGAATTATTTTTGATTTTTTTTCTGATTATTTTAGTATTTTTAGATTATTTAGTGAAAATCAAATTATTCTGAAAAATACAGTTTATTACAAAAATATTTCTTCTATTGTCTGACTTTTCGTTTGAAAAATTAGCTTTAATTTTAGCAAATTCAAATATTAGTTTTTAAATATGTATAAGAAACTTATGTATAGTTAAAAAATAAAGAAGAAACATTTTTGTAATAAACTGTTTTGTTCAAAATAATTTAATTTTTACTAAATAGTCATAAATAATCTAATAAGACTAAAATAATCAGAAAAAATCAAAAATAATCCGAATACTTGAGTAAAGATTATTTTTGATTTTTTCTAAATATTTTTGAATTATTTTTGATTTTCTGTAATCGTAATCATTGAATAATTGGGCAAAACCGAAAATAATCGTAATTTAATAGTTAACAAAAATAATCTAATTACTAATGATTATGATTACTAATCATTATTTAAGAGGTATGCTTAATATACACGTTTGTCAAGTAACATTAATCCAACCTCTATAAAGTTATTGCTGGCATGCAGCTCATTTAGAGTCTCGTTGCCCTCAAAGCTGGGCAGCTCCTTGATATCGTTGTGCTGCACATACAGACACTGCAGCTTCCTCAACAAACCCATGTCCTCTGGCAAGCCAGTCAGATCATTCTTCATCAGATCCAACTTCTGTAAAGCTGTTAAAATGTTTACAGACTTTAGTGTTATGATGCTGGCCGGGATTAGAGTCACTTACAGCGCATATTAACAATATCTGGTGGCAACTCCACGATGTGATTATTGGGCAACAAAAGCGCTGTTAGACGCACCAGGAAACCGATGCCGCCGGGCAAACCCTTTAGGTTATTGTTACCAGCATCCTTGTGTGAATTGTGTTAGCAAGCGGTTTGGATTAGTTTCAATTACACTCTCTGTTAACCAAATCTAATCATTTCTAATACTTATAAGGCCCCAGATTATCGTATTAATGCATGATATGATTTCTGGTATTGTTTTATTGGAGTATTTAACTTTATTTTAACTTTTAGTTAAACAATCAATTAATTTTGTATAATAAAATTCCTGATTAAATATTTGTCTGAATTATTTGTAATGATAAATTAACGTTCTAATTCCGAGGATATTAAAATATTTACAGAATTAATAATAATATTTACATGATTGCATTAATTAGGAGTTTATTTAGAAAATTTTAACTTTATTTATTTAACCCCATGGATAATATTGAATTTAAATTACTTTAAAGATAGAAAAATTTATTTTTTATGCAATATTAACAAATTCTTAAGAAATTCAGACTGAAGTCCAAGAAATGTCGTCCCAAATTTACTTTTCCAACAATTGGAATTTATAATGATAATACCATCACATTTAATAAAAAGTTTGACTATACAACAAAATTTAAAGTGGATTATCGCCATTATGGAAAAGTAAGTTTGCCAACAGTAATAAAATAAATTAAATTTTGTCGTCTAGTGTTAAAAACCACAACCTTATAGATAGACTCTTCAATTTTTCAATTAATTTTTTTCAAATAAAAAAAAATTGTGATTAAATATTTCTCTGAATTATTTTTAACGATAATTTAATGTTAAATTTCCGAGGATATATTTAAATATTTACATGATTTTAATTAATATTAAGATGATTGCATTTATTAGGAGTTTATTTAGAAAGTTATAATTTTATTTATTTTGCCGGATGGAAAAAAATCGGGTTAAAATTATTTTAAAGATAAAAAATTAAATTTCTTTGCAATATTAACAAATTTTTAAGAAATTCTGACTTAAGTCCAAGAAATATCGGCCCAAATTTAGTTTTACAACAATTGGAATTTATAATAATACTATCAAATTTAAAAAAAGTGTTCATCATTATGGAAAAACTAAGTTTGCCAACACTAAGCAAATAAATTTAATTTTGTCGCCTAGTGTTGAAGACCACAACCTTATAGATCGATTTAAGAATAAATGTTAAACTCACCAGGAACTCGAGCATGTGTAGATTGCTAATGTCAGGATTGAGTTCGATGAACTCATTATGCGAGATGTTTAGATGCCTCAGCTCTGGCAAACTGAAGAGTTCGGCTGGCAATTCGTTTAGCTTGTTGTGGCCAAGATTTAAGCGCACCAATTTCTCCAGCTTGCCAATCTCTGGAGGCAGTGCGACCAGAGCATTGTCATGCAACTGCAGCACGGTGAGAGTTAACAGGTTCTCAATCTTGGGCGAAAGGTGCGTCAGGGCATTGGAGCTTAAGTCGAGGTTATTGATGGGCTGTTGATTCCACCAGGCATCCTCCTCGTTCAACGACAACTGCTCCAAGTTGGCCTTCTTGCTGTCCTCATCCGCATCGTTGATGTCATAGAGACGCTCGGGAACTGCAAAAACAGGGGGAAGGAATGAGAATTAGAAGTTGCCTTTGGGTTATTTGATTTGTAACTACGAGCATCTGGATTGGGCTGCGGTATTGGATCATCCAATTCAATCTCATCATCGGGATCCTCGCTCTCCAGCTCGTCGGCGGATGAGGCCATCTGAAATTCACGTATCTGATAGTAACGCTTCCGTCTCGTATGTGGACCACACATGCAAAACGATGTGAGCTGCTTGCGTGTTCGCCTGGAGGACGCAATCTTGACAGGATTTGAGCGGAGCAATGCGAGCGAGCGACACTTGTTCAGTGTTCCGTGGGCAACCAGAGCACGGCACAAACTGAATGTTGTGCGACATCTAAATGGGGAGGCAACTGCGCAACAACAAAAGTCGTCTTGGTCGCTGACTAATGTAGCGTATAATTTGCACGGCTCCATCTAGGGTCGTGTCAGGGCCAAGATCGAGAGACTACATATACATGAACCATAAGGCGCTGCTGTCCATGAGGCCATTGCCTATCGCATGCGATTCAATCTTCACCGATGCCGGATATTCCAATGATTTCCAACGATTCAATTGTTCCGATGTAACCACTACACACACAAACACAGACACACATACACACACAGAGAGTGTCTCAAATGTGAGATAAACAACTGCATAGATACTCACCACGCGCCATGCCCTTGTTGGCCAAATTCAGATTGCCCGTCTTCCGTGCCAGCTTCCATAGATTGTCGCTCAATATCGCCGAATCCTCATCGATGGAGCGTTCATGGAACACGGGCACAAATGAATGATTGATGCGCGGCCTGGCCGCTCCCCTTGGTATGCGGCTGACGCCCGGCGTATGGGTGCCACCATTTGACGGCAGCGGCGCCCGTTGTCCATTCATCTCACTGGGGCAGCCGTAGTGCGTGTAACAGGCGTGGGCGGAGGATATTCCTGGATTGAAGTCACCACAATCACTATGGAAATCACATAAATTGAACGTACTCAAAATGTTGCTCTCGCCACCGTTGCTGCAAAATGGAAAACGCCTTAATTAAATAAATAATATTATTGTTTTTGTTGTTCTCTTTAATCTTTCTTCTTTTTAGCTATTATTGTTAGTTTGCTTTTTGCGCCGTTCGATTTTCGGCTGTTTTCAGGCAACAGCTGATTTTTGTTTAGCAAGTGTTGACCAACACTGACGTATGTTTATGCAGCTTATGCGTTTATCAACACTGCAAAGCGGGAGTTATTTTGGGCGTTAAATTTGAATTAATACTGAAAGACTTAATACTTAGTATTTAAAATACTTGATAAGTTTAATGCTTATTTAATGCATTTTAATTATAAATCTCGAATATGTTACTGAGCGAGTGTTGGTATTTAAATAATAAATACGCTAAATTTGAATTCGTACTAAAAGTCTATTCTTAAAATGCTTATTAAATGCACTTGATTTCTAAATGATCTGTATTTTAAAAATCTTAGCATTTAGCAACACAAAAAAACAACAACAAATTAATACATTAAACTCAAACTTAAATTGAATTAACTGATATGCTTACAAAATGCATTTAATCTACAATTTTGAAATGCAAAATCATTGCAAATTGGGGTGTGTCACATGTTAAGGAAATAAATCAACTCATATTTTCCGCTCATCTCGACTGTGAACGTTGGCCATAAATGGCAAAAATAAATGCTCGCCCAGCTGCAAGCTTCATTTTTATAATTAAAGGCAATTTATATTTTGAATTTAGCTGCACCTGACTGAAAGCCGATTCCAATTGCCGGCTATGGACTTAGCCTTAGCCTGGCCCATAATTGATTCGATCATGAACTTAAATCCAAACACACACACACACACACACTTTGTCGTGGCCACGTGGCGTATACGCAATTTATGCTTTAGGCTTGGCGAACATTTGTATTACTTACCTCAACATATTGGATTGCATTTAACTTCGTTTTGTCGGGGCTTCTGCAACAGAAGAAAAATACATACTTGTTATTATTTTTTGCAACAAGGTCAGACAGAGAAGTCAGTCACAGTGGAATCAGTATTAAATATCGCCACTCTGTTAAGCCCATAACAAAATGTTAGTTCGAATTTAGAGCTCCCCTACACACTTTGCTCAATTGCCGACGAAGCGGCAAAAATGCTGTGCCACAAATTTTTGTCTATTCTGTTTTGGTTTTCTGTTTTTGTTTTTATTTTACATGTGACGTGGTGTGGCTTACAACAACGTCGCGTCGTTGGACTGTCAATCAAAATTATGAATAACACTCGACGTAGGGTGCATTTCTGGGGGGCCTCCCTTCAGAGCTGAGAACTGAGACTGTCGTCAACCTGCTGGCGACCACTTGTACAACTTTTTTCAGTTGTCATTTGGTTTTCTAGCAGTTCGTTTGTCTTCTTAAAACTAACGCATAAATTAAAGGTTTCAACTTGGAGTCTTCTCTCGGGATTAGCTTTATTAACCTGGAATCTTCTTTGATTTTTTTTGTGAATCTCTCGCAATGTCCGCACGTGTCTTCAAAAGTTTTATGCGCGACTTTTTTGCGGTTAGCCTAAGATATTAATTAATATAGAATTTTTGTGAAAAATTTGGAAATTTCGGTTTTCCGAAAAAACGTGCCGAAAATTGTATTAAAAATTTCAAATTTTAATTTGATTAAAAATACTGTGAACACAAGTTGTCTAATAAGTTCCATGGGAACCTTTACAGCTGATGAAATTCGTGGAATTTACAACACGCCGTATTGACAACAGATAATCGGCATTAAGCCATGGCTTAAGGGCAACTTATCCCAATCGATAATGTATTAAAGAAAAAAAAAAAAATAAATAAAACTGTTTACAGGTCAAGTACGATGAGGGGCGGGACAATCCGGAAGCCACTCGCCTGGATGGAAATGGACGCTACTATCCAAATTGCTCATCCGATGTCTGGCTGCGTTCCTGTGAGCGTGAGATTGTCGATCCCATTGAGGGTCATCTGAGTGGACATATTCCCACCTGGCTGAATGGCAGCTTGTTGCGCAATGGCCCTGGCAGCTGGAAGGTCGGTGACATGACCTTTGGACATCTCTTTGATTGCTCCGCGCTCCTGCATCGCTTCGCCATCAAGGCGGGTCGGGTGACCTATCAAAACCGGTTTGTGGACACGGAAACACTGCAAAAGAATCGCGCTGCTCAACGGATTGTGGTCACCGAATTTGGCACGGCAGCTGTTCCCGATCCGTGTCATTCGATCTTTGATAAGTTTGGCGCCATCTTTCGGCCGGACAGCGGCACGGATAATTCCATGATTTCCATTTACCCCTTTGGGGATCAATATTACACTCTGACTGAGACGCCTTTTATGCATCGGTGCGTATACGTAATATATACATATGTCATTGGGTTTGCCTTAAGTAAACTTCTCTTGAATATGAAATACAGTCGAACTTACCTAACTCGAATCACCATTATCCAAAGAAAAGGTTCGGGTTATGGCAATATTTGACTTATAGAGTTCTTTTTCCTAAAATTATTAATTTTACTGCCACTCATTTAACTCGAGTTAGTGAGAAATTCGAGTTATTGAAGTTCGAGTTTCGGAAGTTCAACTGTATTACATTTTCTTACTATACGAAAGTCGTATAATAGTTTTTTTTTTTTGCGATCTTCAACTTTTAATGCATTTACTTTATTTATTTTTTCTAATGTTTATGTACTGTATGAAAAATACAAAACTTTTATGGGAGGACACAAATTCATATGTTTTCAAATCTAAAATATTCCCTGTTTTGAAAAGTTTATCCATTTTATTCCTCAAGTCCAATAATTTTATTTTTTTTGAAATCTTGCAATATTTTCATTTTCAAATAAAATATTTTAATTAAACTATTATTATTATTATTATGAAATATTATCAGTTATTTTAGAAATCTTCTCTTAAATATGAATTATTACATTTTCCTACTATACGAAAATCGTATAATATTTTTTTTTTTTGCAATTTTTCCACTGTAAATACAATTATTTTATGTACTGTATGAGGAATACAAAAACTTTTACGGGAGGACAGAATTTCATATATTTTCAAATCTAAAATATTCCCTGTATTTATTTATTTCATTTAATTTCATTTAATTTTAACTGAAATGATAAAAAATTAAAATTTTTAAATCTGGGGGTATTCAAAAATTTTTTAAAATGATTTATTTATTTACATTTATTGCAAGGATTGGAGAAACCCAAAAGCTCAAGCTCAATAATTTTCATTTTATTAAAATCTTGCAATATTATTTAAAAATTCTCTTTAAATAATTTTATATAAATATTATCAGTTAATTTAGTTTGTATTAAGCTTTACCATTATAAATATTTTTATTTCTCATGCGCCTCAATATTAAATTCTAAATATAAAGATGTAATTTTAGTCTGGATTACACTCATCAAAGTTACTTGCATGCATTATGAGGAGATCTAAATTCCCTAAAAGCTATAGATAATAAGTAGATCCGCGTTTTATATAAGTTTACTATGGGCAAGATTAAATACATATTGATAATATGATTTCATTTCTTTCTAGGATCAATCCCTGCACTTTGGCCACAGAGGGGCGCATCTGCATCACGGACTTTGTGGGCGTGATCAATCACACATCGCATCCACATATTTTGCCCAGCGGCACCGTCTATAATCTGGGCACGAGCATGACCAAGTCTGGGCCGGCTTATACCGTCATTTGTTTTCCCAACGGTCAGCAGATGTTCGAGGATGCACACATTGTGGCGACGCTACCCTGTCGCTGGAAACTGCATCCTGGTTACATGCACACCTTTGGCCTGACCGAACACTACTTTGTGATTGTGGAGCAGCCGTTGTCCGTCTCCTTGACGGAGTACATCAAATCGCAGTTGTCCAATCAGAATCTGTCGGCCTGCCTAAAATGGTATGAGGATAAACCGACTCTGTTCCATCTCCTGGAACGTGGAACAGGGAAACTGGTGCAAACCTACGAATCGGAAGCATTTTTCTATCTGCACATCATCAACGCCTACGAGGAGGATAACCATGTCGTGGTGGACATTTGTAGCTACAAGAATCCCGAGATGATCAACTGCATGTATCTGGAGGCGATTGCCAACATGCAAACCAATCCGAACTATGCGACACTCTTTCGAGGTCGTCCACTGCGCTTCGTGCTCCCACTGGGCGCTGGCCGAGATGTGTCCAGTTCCAGCAAGCGACGGCTGGTCAAGTCCATGTCCTTGGTGGGTCTAAATGTGGGACAACAGTCGCGAATGAAGCACTCTGCCTCGCAGTATGCGGACATCAGCTACATGGCCACCAATGGAAAGCAGGAGGAAGAATCCAACCAAAAGGATACGAAGCGAGCACGATTCGATGTGGAGGATGGCGTCAATCTGGTCAGCTTGAAGGACACTCAAGCGGAGGCCTATCAAGCTGCCTCTGGCATTTTTCTGCGACCCGAAATGCTCTGCGATTGGGGCTGTGAGACACCGAGGATCTTCTACGAGCGATATATGGGCAGGAAATATCGTTACTTCTATGCCATCAGCTCCGATGTGGATGCACATAATCCCGGCACAGTAAGTTGGACATTACTTCTTTGTACAGTAAAAGAAATTCGCCAATTTTACGTAATAAAATGAATTTTAATCGGTGCACAGTGGGTCCCTTTCTCATTTTGCTTTGTAAAAATCGTAACTTTAGAACCAAATTAGATAATCGAATAATTTAAATGGAATATGATAGACAACCCTTCAACCTATGAAATAAGTGTTCAAGAAAAGTGCCACGCCCCTTAGACGCTTACTTATGGGCTATCAAAGCTGAAATTTGTGAAAAAATAAATTTTATGGTACCTAAAAAAAATATTAAAAAAAATTATTTTTTGGTTCATTTTTAAGGTTTTTATATTTTACAATTATTGCCAACAAAATTAAAAAAATATATAAGATTTTTTTTAAATATTAAGATTTTTTTAAAAAATTATTATTAACACTTAAGTGTTTAACAAAATTAAAAAAAAAATTTAGTTTTAATTAAAATAATATTGAGATTTTTTTTAAAAAATTATTTTTAACACTTAAGTGTTTAAAAGCAACATATTTTTTTTTAATTTTAAACACTTAAGTGTTTAATTAAAATTTTTTAAAAAAAACTTAATATTTTAAAAAATTCTTATTTTATTTTTAATTTTGTTGGTAATAATTTAAAATATAAAAACCTTCAAAATGAAACAAATAAAATCAGAAATTGTAAAAAATATTTTTTTAGGTACCATTAAATTGGTTTTTTTACAAATTTCAACATTAATAGCCCATAAGTAAGCATCTAGGGGCGTGGCACTTTTCTTGAACACTTAAGTGTTTCATAGATTGAAGAGTTATCTATCATATGCCATTCAAATTATTCGAATATTTCATTTGGTTCAAAAGTTTCGATTTTTGCAAAGCAAAATGAGCAATGGCCCCACTGTGCGGCCTCAGAAGTTCGCTTATCCCGAATTTTCTTAGGCCAAGTACAAAATTCTTGATTCAAGTAAGATTTTTCAATTTTTCCATAAGAATTTTTCAGTGATATTTAATTCCTTTAATTTTTTTGATCATTTAAATGCTGATTGGTTGACATTTTAAAATCAAGAATTTTAAACATGATTTTTGGAATAGAATATTTTTGGGTATACCTTTTTTAACACTACCAATCCTTTTTTATTAGCTCATCAAGGTGGATGTTATCTCAAAAACCTGCCAGACCTGGTGCGAGGATAACATTTATCCGAGTGAGCCCATTTTTGTGCCTTCTCCTGAACCACAAAGCGAGGACGATGGCGTCATCCTGGCCTCCATGGTTGTCGGTGGACTCAACGATCGCTATGTGGGACTCATTGTGCTCTGTGCCAAGACCATGACCGAGCTGGGACGCTGTGACTTTCACACAAATGGACCTGTGCCCAAATGTCTGCACGGCTGGTTTGCGGCCAATACAGTTTAGACTTAAGTCTGTCAGCTTGTGTTTTGAATCACTGTACAGAAAACTCTGTGTTCTTTGAATTTGGGAAAACTATGCTGTATGAATTTCATAATATAATTAATTTTGGTAAACACTCTTTTTAATGAACTAAACCAAAATTTATTCATAATCAATATTATGGCAATTATTTTATAAATATCAAAAATAATTTAGTTACATTAAATTTCTAATTTTGGAAATTTCCCTTTATTTTTTTAGAAAATTAAATTTTTCGCATAAAAAACTTTAAAAATTAAATTTTTAGAGCTCGAGTCGAAAATAATTTGTGTACTTCGAATTTAGGAAAATAGTTCTGTGGAAATTTCATAACAAAATTAATTTTGCTAAAATCTTTTTTAGAAAAACTAACCCAAAATATCTTGATTATCAATTTAAAATATTATAACATTTTTAATAGTAAAAATAATTCAGTTTCATAAATTTACTAATCTTGGAAAATTCTCTATATTTTCGTTGAACAAATTAAAATATTTCGCTTAAACCGCGTTTAAAGTAAAATTTTTAGAATTTTCTTAAAGAGTTTTTCAGAAAAACTATCCCAAAATATCTTGATTATCAATTAAAAATATTATGTCAATTTTTTTAATAGTATCAATTTATAATATTATGACTTTTTTTTAATAGTAAGAATAATTCAGTTTCATAAACTTACTAATCTGGGAAAATTCTCTATATTTTCGTTGAACAAATTTAAATATTTCGCTTAAAACGCGTTTAAAGTTAAATTTTCATAATTTTCTTAAAGAATTTTTCAGAAAAACTAACCCAAAATATATTGATCATCAATTTAAAATTTATAATTCAGTTTCATAAAATTACTAATCTTGAAAAATTCTCTATATTTTCGTTGAACAAACTAAAATATTTCGCTTAAAACGCGTTGAAAGTGAAATTTTCAGATCTCTAGCCGAAAATTCTTGTTTTAGAACTGTATTAGCTTAAGCTAATAACTAACTAACTGTTTTATTAACTATTTGAACTTGGGATTTAAGATGTTTGCTATAAACTCTTGCCACTTTCGCTGAAACACACGATTGATTTTGCGCCTCTCGACGGGTGTCAGCACCGAATACTTGATGGAGTTCAGGGCCAGCTGCTTGAGGAATCGCAGATCGGCTTCGGCAGGCGCCATCGCCATGAAGGCGTAGTAGAAGTCATAGCTTAGACCTTTGGCACCCCAGACACCGGGATCATCGGCCGATATGATGATGGGAAAGTTTTCGGCTATCAAAAAGCTGGCCGGATGATTGCGCAGATCCCAAATTAAGCCCAAAACCTGATTGGACAACGGATTCACCTCGATTGCAATGTTGCGCTTCTTGATCGTCGACCACAATTGCGGATGCTTGGGCAAAGCGAATCCGTGTCCAATGCGCTTCGTGTTCAGCAAAATGGCGTCCATCATATTCCAGTCCGTGCGTCCATACCAATCTGGGCAAATTTAAATTGTATCAAAATTGAGTTTGAATTGGAAAAAAGGAAACTTACTTGTTTCGCCCGCATGGAAGAAAAAGTTTGCGGTGCTCGGCATGTCGGAAAACTCATTGACGTATTTGCTCAGCATATTCCCTGTGTCCTCCTGACCAATCATATCGAAGCCAATGATGAAGTTCGGCTTGGCAGCGCTAAGGGAGAGATTCGATTGTAATTAGTTAAGAGAGACTATACCATAGTCTTTAAGATACCATATAATTATAATTATCAATTATTATTAATATTAATATATGTATATATAATAATATAAATAATTAAATAAATAATTATTTATCTCCTCTCCGTTTTTCGGTGGAAAATGTTCTGAATTATTTCTGTGTTTCTTATTTAATTGTATTGAAACTTCCGGATGGATTTAAAATATTAGTATTAATATCATTAGTCATATTAAAATTGCTCTTGAAATGTATTTATATGTATTTTTTTATTTCTTTTTTTTGGGGTTTCTAGCTCTAAAAGATTCTGAGTTCAATAAACTTACAGAACAGAAAATAAACAATTATAAATCTTTTAAGATTCTTTTCTAACAAGCCATTTAAATGTAATACGGAAAATTCTCACAAATTAGCGACTTTAACCGGAATACAAACTTTAAGACTTCATAGACTTAAATTTTGGAATGGATTTGCCTACTAAAGCAATTCTAAATAATATTAAAATGAATAGATATATCAACTTACTGCAGCTGCTTGAAGGTGCGTATGTTGTCTGCCATTTTCTCCTCTGTGGCCAGATTACGTTTTGCATAGATCACTTTGAGGCCCACAAAATCCTGATGCTTTGCCTTGAACTCCTCGACAATTCTCTCCAGCTGATTGGCCACATCCAGCGAGCTATAAGTGCGATTGTGGTCATCATAAAGCTGAACAGAAAATATATTTTAATGATAATAGTAATAATAACCATGAATAAAATTCGTAGCATACATACAGGCGAAAGGGAGGCGCGTATCTCAGCATAGATAATATTGTCCTCGCAGAGCTCCTCAAGCAAACGCTTGTGATAAGCACAATAGGTGGGTTGATATTTATAAAGACGATCCACCGTGGTGAAAATATTCTCAAAACGTTGCCAAATCTTTTTGCGATTGGGCAAGAGAGCTGCAAAGTAAGAAGAAAATAAATGATTTTAAATAAAATTTTTTAAGATCTTGGAAAAGACTCATTTAAATTTGATTTCGGAAAAAATATGAAAATGTTTTTTATATAAAAGTAAATTTTGGTATTAGCTTATGATTTACACAGTCGTCGCATAAAGTATTTTGACAAAACTAAAGTTAAATCTACTCATAATTTGAGCTTACTTAATGTTAATTTTGGCATCAATGGAAAGGTTATTTAAATTCTGTTTGCATGATACAAAACTTTCCTTAACCCATTAGGTACCCATTGAAAATTTTGAATTGTTGCAAAAGTCTACTGTTTTGACTTTTTTCCTCGGTCTTAAACAAAAAACGATTTGCAAAAAGTTTTTCTAAGCAATTCTAATAGTAACAGCAAAACAAATTTTTTAAAAATCTCTTCGCTATAATTTTTTGAATATTGCTAAAAATTACTATTTTAGTCACCTTTTCCTCCTTTTTATACAAAATTTTTCTGAAATCATCCCATACAAAAAAACATAATTAAATATTTGATCTGATTCTTATAGAAAAATATTTCCCAAAATTTTTGGGGCTAAAAAAGAATGAATTTATTACTTTACTCAAATTTGAAAATTTCGAAAAATAAATAAATAAATGGAAAATTATCTAATCTGATTCTTATAAATACGAATTAACGAGTCTATTTCAAATTTATATATTGACAATTTATAAATTTTTTTTAAGAATTTTGAACTTTACTCAAATATTTTATACTTATGGTTCTACTCACTCTCTGGCTTTGTGCTGTGCATGTTGATGTGCCTCTCCAGCTGCCGCTCGTACTGATGACGATCCTCGGCATTGATCCGCTCGGTGCACACATTTTGCTCCTCACTGTGACAATTGGAATTCGCCGTATCGTAGGTGAAGATGAGCAGACCATTGATATCGCGACAGGTATAGAGATTGTTGGTTGTGGTGAGATTGGTTATAATCCATCTGGAGCTGACCATGGCTGTATTGTGGCCGTGGAGGAAGGCGCCCTTGGGCATCTTCTGTATGATGCGGAACACTTCGCTCTGCCTCACATATTGCTTGCCCTGAAAGAAGTGCATGGCTGGTGGATATTTCTCGGGATGCTTGATGCCCTCGGCAATCTCCGCTCGCTTGGCATTCATCAGTATGCTGTTGGCCTTCTCCTCATCCGATGTTAGCCACAGATTGCCACCCAATGAGGCCATTTGCTCCGCTTTCATAATGCGCTCTCTCAGTGTCTCATATGCTGTTGATTTGAATTTGATTTATTTAATATTATATTTATTTAGTTTTAAGACATCGATTAGCATACGTTGATCTGTTCCAAGCACCTGCCCCAACAGCAGCAGCAACGGCATCCACATCAAAACTATCCACATTGCGCAGTTTGTTCCGTTCCCAAGTAAAATATCAAAACAAATCCACAACAACAATATTTTTTTAGTTATATTTTTATTTAGATGCTCGACCTTTTATGATGCTCGTCGCTGGCAGTTCACTCTACAACTGATAAAGACTTGGACTAGTCAACCCTCCATAGCATTGCTCTGTCGCATACTCTCCAAAACTCTCCACGATTACGCTGCGTGCGCTGCGCTGTTCTGTCGACGCCGGCAGCGCGATGAGCGCCAGCTGTGGCAGAGTTCAATGTCAACGGTTTGCAAATTGTGCAGGCTGGCCGACAGGGGGCGCGAATAAAACAGACAAAATCGCACATTTGTTTATATGTGTGTGTGTGTGTGTGTGTGTGTGTGTACATGGAAAGTGTAAGCGCAGATCACATACAGCGTGTCAAGTAATTGTTTTGACAAAATAAAAAATGCATATACATATTTGATTTTGTGATGAAAGAATAGGTTTTCTTCAGGGACTGCAAATAAGAATGAATGCTTATTTCAACTAAACAAATTTATTGTGATGGAAATATGCTATAGTAAAATGGTATGCACCAAAATTTCACCTATTTCAGTCGGAACTATCGACATCAGCCAAAAACTTATATTTTTAATTTATAAGATGTGAATCAAATTTAATTCTTATTTTTAAATTTTTATTTTAAAAGTCAAAGTTAATCATTAAAATTCAATTTTTAATTAAAAGTTGTGATAAAATAAAAAATAAGTTATAAGTTATTTTATCATTTTTTTTTTTTATCAAAAATTACTCTTATTTTATTTTTTATTTTTCAAATCAGAAATAAGTGTTATTTCAACATTTTTAATTAAAAATTGATTTTAATGGATTATTTTTGACTTTTTAAATAAAAATTGAAATAATTGTTATTTCGTAACTTAAAAATAAAAATTTTAAAAAAATTGTAAATTTGCAATTTTTATTTTAAAACTTATAACAACAGTTACGGTGCCTGGTTTTCTTTGTTTCTTAACTTTTTCTCAATTTTAAAATAGTTGCTAATTATAACTAGTAGACTATTAAATCTGTGAATTTTTTCTTTGTCAAAGCACTTATTTGACATACTGTAAGTGCACCTTGTGTACTGTATACCCTGTCTACATTTTCACGGCAAAACACTAACAAACGAATGATGTGTGAATGATTCATAGTTATTAACAAGTAAATTATTTTTAAACTTATTTTTAAAAGGTAAACATCAATAAATATTAAAATATTAAATATTAAAGCTACAATTACAACAATTAGAAAAATTATACCGACTTGCAGTGTAGAGTATTTGATATTCGTCGGGCTTACAAATGAATTTGTTTTATTTTATTTTTAGTTAAATTTTTGCATATTTATTTACTAACCCAAATTGTTTGTTGGGGCCACTAAAATTGATACTCGACATTGAATGGGAAATGTACAAATTTGCCAAATCAAAACAAGGCGCAAACTGAGCGAAAGGGTGACAGAGAAAGCGATTGTGAGAAAGAAAGCGAGAGCAATATGATAAGGTTGAATAATAATCATTGTCTATATACATGTGTAAATATATAAGATATAAGACAAATAAAAAATTAAAAAAAATAGTAAGATTCACACAATATTCTAAGAACAATTAAGCAATAAATTTTAGAATATTGCTGGATAGGTTAAAAAACCTTTGTTCAAATACTATTTTAATTTCTGAACCGTATAATACCATTAAAAATTAGATTCGTTTCGCAGAACTAAAAAGTTAGCTTAGAATGTGAATAACATATTTTATTTTGACTAAGGCTATATAAATAATATTGTTGAAAACAATAAAAATGTAGATTAAATTAAGTAAGATTAAAACACAATGACTGCTAATCTGATCTTCGTATTTAAACACATTTTCTCAGGGGAAAAAATTATAAACAATAGCTGAATATTTGTCATTTTGTCATCTTAGCTGAGTCAGCAAATATTTGCTTAAAAACTAACAAATTATTTCTTATAAATTTGAATTTCATGTACGTTATGGGGGTGACAATTGATGCCTCCAATTACCGTTAAGTAAACGCCCAGCCCCAAGAGCTGATACTCGTACTCTTCAAAAAGCTGAGAGAAAAAAAAAACTCATTTAGTATGCGATTTGAAACCGGCAAAGCGTGTCCGCAAACGTCAGTGATAATTTGCCAAAATGAAAACAAAGATAAGCTGACCGACTATGAGTTACGCTGTTATTTTTGAGAGAAACAAAGAGTCACTTGAGAATTTAATTGAAATTGTAGTTAAACTGAGGAGAGAGAGAGAGAGAGAGAGGAAAGAAATAAATGTTAATATTGGAACATCGATATAAGCAAAACTTTTTGTCATGACTCTCTGATTGATCGTTGTGTAGGCCTAACGGTAAGAGCTAGAAAGCTAATTTTTTACACAACATATCTAAGACAAAGTCAAAGAATATAAAAAGAAATCTGCTCTTATATTATTAAATATAAAATAAAATATTATTAAATTTAAAATAAAATAATTTAATTTAAAATAAACTACAATATATATTTCTTATCAGCCTGAAGCCCTTCGCTGCTCTGGCTATAAACCATATTGTAATTTAGGATTAATTCTGAGCAAAAATAATATAAATAGTTAAATAAATATTTCCTATCTACTGCATTAATTACAACTCTTTTAATTTATTTACAGGGTATACGAATTAAAAATCATTCTACGCGAGCATATTTTATTTAATTTTTCGTATATACTTATTATGCACAACCATTCCTCCAGTCAAAAACCAAGCGAAATGTTTACTACTAGAACAAATTTATTAAAGAAAAACGACAGAAAAAAGCAAAAAGAAAACATTAGTTGAATAATGGCTGGAACCTAGACAATTGTTAAAAAATAATTGTATTATTTGCTACTGTCGCTCGACTGGCGACTCTGATGAACAGTTCTTGGCGTGAGCTGCTGGCGAATAGACCTGAATTTTGGAATAGCAGTCGTTAGCGCATTCGTTAAGGAAGTGTGTGCGGCGGTTGAACGTGTCAATAGAACAGCAGTCAATATTTGTGCAGGCAGGCAGCTAATTAACTGGGCCAAAACAAATCACCAGACAGACAGACAGTTATCAGGGCTGTCAATAAATAATAATATGAAGCGATTATTGCTGCTGCTTGGATGCGTAGTTGGACTGTTTTGTGCCGAGCTGGAAAACACTTTAAGTAGGCACAAACATAGACATGCGAAAATGCAGATTAATGAAAAGAAAAAAATTGTAGGCTATGAAAAAGCACGACAGGCTGTACTCAATGCCGAGGAACAGCTAATGACTGGCGCTCGGATTACGCTTAGTGCAGAGGAGTCCAAGGTGGATGATCTCTTCATGCAATACAAGCTGGGCGAGTTGGCACAAGGTTTTCGCAATGCCGAACAAAATGCAGCTGCCATGCATTTCTTCAAGGCGAAACCGCTGATCGATCGCAGTGCCGTCTTTAGATTCCTGCAACAAATGCCCAAGGGAGCTCTACTCCATGCGCACAACACGGCGGCGGTGAGTTCCCAGTGGGTGGTGCAGAATCTATCCTATATGCCGGGAATGCTGCGCTGCACAGATGCCCAGGGCACGAGCCGATTAACGTTTCGACGGGCACCCAAGGAACACGGCTGCACATCGCAGTATGTGTCCGTTGCCGAGGAGAGACGCAATTCCATAGACCCAGAATTGTATGACCAGAACTTTGAGAAACTCTTCAATCTCTATACGCCAGTGCCGGAGTGTAAGTAAATTGAGCAAAGTCAAATTCAACAGGGAATTCACTACATCGGGTATTTTACAGTGGAGTATCCGACAATAACCGCTGTTTGGGATCGTTTCCAGGCCATGTTTGATACCCTAACCGAAGCTATCTTCTATTTGCCCGCATTTCGTGCCTATCACTGGCAACTGCTGGAGGAATTGTACAATGACAACGTCATGTATGCCGAGCTGCGTATCAGCCTGCGAAACGTAAGTGACATATTTACAACCTTTTACTGTCTTTATTCCAGGAACCGTAACGATAATAATTTGTAAACTATAAATTATTACATACAAGTTATTTGTTGTTTTTTACCAAAAAAATTAAAAGAAAACTCTTATTTTTCGATCTAAATAAAAAAATATAAAATAATAATTAAATTTCAATTTTTATTTAAAAATTATAATTAAACTCTTATTTTCAATGTTTAGTTTAGCAATTGAAAATAAAAGTTATTTTTCAATTTTTTAATTTTTATTATAAAAGTAGAAAAATAAAAATTATTCTTTAATTTTTATTATAAAAGTTGAAAAATCAAAATTAACTGCAAAAGTGTTTTGAATTGTAAGGCAAATTTTCAAAAGTGAGATGTACATAAGGACATGAATTATATGTGAATGAAATACACCTTCCGGCTTGAAAGACGTTTGCATTAAATTTTTACTTTTAAGCTTTTATAGTAAAAATTAAAGAATAATTTTTACTATCAATTTTTATAACAAAAATTTAAAAATAATTTTTATTTTCAATTTTTAAAATAAAAATTAACTTTTATTTTAAATTTCTAAAATAAACATTGAAAAATAACTTTTATTTTTAATTACAAAATATCTTTCTAAGTTTTTTAACCAAAAATTGAAAGTATTAGTTTATCCAGTTTCTCATAAATCTGTTTTGCGGTCCCTGCTTTATTCTCTATACTTTTCCGCAGCTCTATGACGCCAGCGGTCGCACTTTTCCCAAAGAACAAACTGTACGGGAAATGCAATTAATTAACGATAAATTCGTCAAACTGCATCCCAATTTCTTGGGCATCAAGGTCATCTATGCTGTGTGGCGCGGATCTGATGCTGAAAAGATGCGAGAAAATGTTAAGCAGTTCAAGATTTTACAGTAAGTGCTGATGGTTTGATCTTTTTACCAGACAGTTGAGCTATTATACCCTGGCAGAGTGTTATAGCTTTATCTAGAAATATGCCAGATGTCATTAAGTTTACATGCACTTGTTAAGGTCTGTCTGTTTTATTGCAAACCAATCTCTCAGTTCTTCAGTTATGATATTGTAATTTTATTCTGTTCGGCTTTTATAAAGAAAGCGGCTAAATGCGATTACTATATCATAAAGCTGTCATAGGATCGGTCGAAAATTTAACTTTAGTACGAAAAACTTATTTGTTTTCACCGATTATGCTTTTGGTCTTGTCTTAAAAATCTCTAACAAATTTATTTGAGATCAGATAAATCTTCTATAAATATAAAACTCTTTGTCCTGACTCACTGACTGACTGAGAATCAACGTGTAGGCCAAACGGCTAAGCGTAGAAAGATGAAATTTTCACACAACATAGATGAGATAATTTCATAGTGCAATAAGACGGCATTTTGCGAAATTCGACCAGTAGGTGGGTCAAATTTGGGGGTCAAAGGTCAGGAATGGATTAGTATGAAAGACTTTTTTGTTTTTTAAGATATCTCAATCAAACTCACAGATTATATGTTTGAGACTGTCTCTTAGATCCTGACCAAATTTGGTCAAAGTTGGATTACATAGGAACAATGGGATGCAAATCAAATTTTAGTATGAAAAACTTACTTCAGATATCTAAACGAAATTTACATATTGTACAACTGGTATAGTCTTATATGTATATCCTGACTAAATTTGGTTTATATCGGACAACTATAAAGGACAAAAGAATTGTCTTTAGCTGCCATAGAATCGATCGCTTTAAAATCAAATGCAGATTAACTTTCAATCTTGTTTTTATACTCCTCCAGGAAAACCTTTCCACAATTTGTAGTCGGCTTTGATCTGGTGGGCCAGGAGGACAAGGGTAAGCCGCTGTTTGAGCATCTCTCGGTATTAAAGGATCTGCCGTCCAATTCGCGTCTTTTTCTTCACGCCGGCGAATCAAGTAAGTTTCTATTAATAAAGATTCCATCGGAGAATGCATATTAAAGCCTTGTTCTTGGCAGATTGGTATAGCGCCTCCACGGACGTTAATCTGCTGGACGCTGTGCTGTTGAATGCCACTCGCATTGGCCATGGATTTGCCCTGGTCAAACATCCGATCTTAATGAATGCGGTCAAAAAGCGTCAAATTGCTGTGGAGTTGAATCCCATTTCGAATCAGGTGCTACATTTGGTTTGGGATTTGCGCAATCATCCCGGTGCCCAGTTTATGGCCTCGGACATTCCCGTTGTGATTTGCAATGATGATCCTGGTTTCTGGAATGCCAAAGGATTGAGCTATGACTTTTACTACGCCATCATGAGCATGGCACCCAATAATGCGGGACTCCGTATGCTCAAGAGTCTCGTCTTCCGCTCTATACGCTACTCTGCGCTGTCGGACAGGGAGCAACAACGGGCATTTCAGTTGCTGAAGACCAACTGGGCGCGTTTCATTGAGAAAGTGCTGCAGGGAAAGGTCTTTTAAGCATGTCAATAAACACTCAAAATAAACTGCTGTCAATTCACGCTATTCGCTTTCCGCTGGTTCTTTCCCTTTATTCTGTCAGCCTCTTATTAATACTTTACTACATCTTTACTTTGTTTTTATTCGTCTATTAACTCATTTAAAGTGCTTTCAGACGAGGATTTTTTAACCGACACTTTTTGTCAAAAAACTGTCGGTGTCGTGTAAACACACAAAATTTTTAAGTGTCGGTGAAAAACCGACGCTCACCGATGGAAATAGAACACGTTCTATTCCATCGGTTTTTTGCGTCGGTGAAACATCAATACGTTAACATCGCACTTTTTTGGTATTTTTTTGTGCTTTTCGGCAAAAAAAAAGTGTGCGCGAGCTAAAAGTGTGTTGGGTGTGACCAGCTACCGTGAAAACAAAAACCGATGGTATTTTGGTATGAACACCGATGAGAATTGTGTAAATGGGTAAATTCACCGTCGGTGAAAAAGTGTCGGTTAAAAAATCCTCGTCTGAAAGAACTTTTAACGGCATTTCTCAAACAGGAATGAAAACAAACGAATCAGCTGTTTGGCTTGGCCTTTTGTCATTCACAGCGAACGACTGACAAAAAACGATAGACGCTGAAAAATACTAAATTTAACTATCGATAAATTCATTTTAGGCGCTTAAATTAAATTCTATTTGTATTTAAATTCACATTTTAAACTCTAAAGTAAAAGTTAGAAAAGGTTAAACATTAGAATACATTTTAACTCGAGCAAAGCTTGCATTTTTTTTTTTATCTGCAGAAGGTAGTAATTAATACCGCGTTTTTATTAAAATACTGTGCTTCAAGCGAATGGGTGAATCGTCGCCACCATGTTTCTCATTGAGATGCTACGTTGCTTGCCCAACAGATGGCGTTGCGCTTGCGTCGGCGTTGACGTCAGAGTTGCTGCTGACGTCGACGTCGCCACGACGTTAATCATACGCACTGTATTACAGAATGCTGTTGACAGCTTCAGACGTCAGCACGGTAGGAACAACTAATTTCTTTATTTTGATGCAATATAAAAAAATTTGTATCCCCATTATATATTTGTTTAATAAATTAAATCAAAAGTAAGATCTTTAATTGGCAATGCGGCTCGATTGAAATACATAATAATTTTATACAATATTCACTAGTAGTCATCGTCCTTATTTTTCTTAGCTTGAGCCATAATTAACTTGCAAATACTATTTTTATCCGTTTCGTTTTTTTTCTCCTCCTCTAATTTTTTTCTCTCCATACGTTTTCTCCGTTTTTCAGCCAGCTTTTTACACTTTTCGATCTGTTGCGGCGATTTCGCTTTATCAGCGACTTTTTTGCACTTTTGAATTTGTTCCTTTTTCTGAGTTCGCACCTTGTTGCCCTTGACTTGGGCCAGGACAGCTTCCTTGCATTTGGCTTCATGGGACTGGTGATTGATGGACAACAGGCGGAAGGATATCTTTTGTGCCTCCAAGGCATCGACAGACATCAGGGTGATCACCTTGTCCGTATCCATAAGCTTCATCAGCGCCATTTGCTTGATGCCCGACTCCAGAATCAGGCCAAAATCGGTGCAGCCATGGGCCATTTCCTCAATGACAATCGGATAAATGCCACGATAGATCACACACTGTCGCGCCACTCGCGGACTTTGGGTGAGCATAATGACCGGACACCTTGGCCGAGATTGGCTAATGAGCTGAGCCACAACCGGACATCGACTCACAATAATTATGGCACTAGCCCGGCCCAGAGATGCGATCTCAGCGATGCCCGAGGTGACGGACGTTAAGCCATCGGAGCCCGAAGACTTGATGCAGTTTCTCACCTCGTTTTGGATGTGCTCGTACCAGAGCACGGACTCGACCTTGGCACATATCGCCGCCATGCACTTGACACACTCCACGGGGTATTGGCCCTTGGCGGTTTCTCCGGACAGCATGACACAGTCGGCGCCATCGAAAATGGCATTGGCCACATCCGAGGCCTCGGCACGCGTGGGTCGCGGCTTATTCACCATGGATTCCAGCATCTGGGTGGCACAGATGACGGGTTTGCCCGCCTGATTGCATTTGGCAATCAAGGACTTTTGGGCCAGAACGACATCCTGGGCGGGTATTTCAATGCCGAGATCACCACGAGCCACCATAATGCCATCGGAGGCATCAATGATATCGTCGATATTCTGCATGCCCTGTTGATTCTCAATCTTGGAGATGATCTTGATGTGCCGACCCTTGGCGCCCAGTATCTCCCGAATCTCTCTGATGTCCTTCACTTCGCGTATAAACGATGCAAAGATCATGTCCACATTTTGCTCCACACCAAACAATAAGTCCTCCTTATCTTGATCGCTAACGCTGGGCAAGTCAACGGGCAGACCAGGCAGATTGACACCCTTGCGGGATCCGAGCTTGCCGCCATTCAATATCTCGCACTGTACCTCACATCCCGCCACCTCCGTCACCCTTAACGAGATGAGTCCATCATCGAGATAGATCTTATCGCAGGGCTTCACAATTTTGGGCAAATTTTCATAGCTAACGTATAAAGCCTCCTTGCTGCATTTGGTCTCCAAATCCTTGTTCGTTGACAGCTTTATTGTATCTCCCTGCTTGAGATCCAGCTCGGCCTTTTCGCCGCCTGAATTCTGACCTGTTGGATGGAGAGTATTTAAGTAGTGAGGTTAATCCAAACTGTTAATCCAGTCCAATATCGAATAGTAAAAATCGAAAAACATAGAATTTATCGATATGTCGACATATCTTCAAATAATTCTGATACATCAAGTTTTCGTAAATAAATTAAAAGAAAAAATGAAATGTAAATAAGTAAAATAAATGTTAATTAATCGAGTTATCGATGTATCTCCAAATATTACCAATGTTTTACCAATTATAAGAAAAATAAGTAAGTTTTGATCAGAGCTTAAGTCTCTTTAATTCATTTTGCATATAAATTTAATTAATTTCGTTTAAAGATTTTTTAGCCTCAAGATATGAATTTTTCGAAATTTCTAAGTTTTTAATGTCAAGTTTTAACATTAAAGCAACTCATGCCATAATTAACTGTACTTAATTCTGCAACTTAGTATTTGATAAACAAACTCTGGTGAGTCGTACATTTTTCATGAACTAGATTTAATTAACTCGATTTGATTCTCTACCAAGTTATCGAGTTAAGAACTTGCATTTGCATTTTTCATCCTTATTCTATCTTTAGTTTTTAGTTATACAGTTTATATATAGTTTTATATTTATTCTTATAATAACTTATTTGTAAATCTCAATTCGAGGCAGCAATGTTTGCTTCTAAATAAATAAATAAATAAAAATCGGTTTGGCGTAAATCGAGTTGTTGATTTTTCGATGTATTTTTACCAGGGACCGCAAATAATGATGAATGTAATTTTTTTAGATCAAAAAATCTAGAATAGTTACATATGCAAAGAAAATAATGGTAATAATTGAATTTGAGCGAAAAAAAAAAAACTTATAAATAATCAGTATTTATAATTTTTTCTTTTTTTGCTCAAAATAAAAATCACTTTTAATTCATGGCATTTGTGTAGTATTCAATAGTTTAAAAGAAATTTAAAAGAACCATTAAACGTAAACAAATAATTTAAAATTATTATATTATCTTTTTTAAAAGTAAGTTTTATTTTGAGCGAAAAAATAAAAATCATAAATAATGTAAGTTTTATTTTTTCGCTCAAAATTAATCATTATCATTGAGGAAAATCCTTCAAAATCTTAAAATAATCATTACTTTGTAATTTTTATAATACAACTCATCTCACTATATTATTATTTTTATCTCACTATATTATCTTGCGGGAATCCACTATTTATTTTTTTTAAAAACATTTTTAAAATTGCATAAAAAATTAACTTTTTGCATTGTTTTTTTTATTTTCAAGGTTGCTATTTTCTACTCTACTTTAAATCTCACTTGTCAAATTTTGGCGTGGTTTCCAATTGAAAAACTCTATAGCCCATACAGAAAAGTTATAATAAATGAAGATGCTCATGTAATCCTGTTTGGTAATAAAGATAATTTTTTATGCAATTTTAAAAATTTATTTTTTAACAACTAGTGGATTTCCGGAGATAATGTTTTCACCTATATTCATCATAAATTGGCCGATGCTACTCAGTTACAGATAGTTCCTAAAACACTCACAGTTCACTACACTTTACTCTACGGACCTGTACGTATTTCCGGTCCCTTGGTGTCCAAGGCCAGGGCCACCGGCTTGTAGACGCCCATTTGCTGGGCATAGCATTCGACGGCCTGACGAGCGGCATTTAATGTCCGACAGTGGAATTCGTGGGTGCCATGCGAGAAATTGAGGCGAACCACACGCATGCCAGCGTGGATGAGCTTGACAATCGTTTGTGGATCTTTGGTGGCAGGTCCAAGGGTGCAAACGATTCCGCTGAGTGGATAAGCCAAGCTGGGCGCATTGAACTGCAATCGCGACCTGTAATCCATTTGGGAGGCAAACGGACCGCGATCGAGTTTCACCTTTGCTTGCTTCTAAGAATCTCGATGCAATTGCAATTAATTGTTTAATTAGCCAGATTTGTGTTGTTTACCTTTGGTTTTTTCTTCTTGGCATCGTCCGAGAAGCTTTGGGAATCTTGTTTAGCCCATGGCGTGAATGAAGGAAGCGGCGCCGATCCCCGCGATGCGGAGCGCGCAATAAATGTTAGAAATAGCGAAATTTTGGCAAATTAAATTAAAAAAATACTAATAAAAATAAAATACAAATAATAATAATAACTACGAATTTACGTATGATTTTGATCTGAAAGCCAACTGCATTTTCAAACTAAATTTTCAGCGGCAACTTGTGAATGTTTACAATCTTTTTTAAAAAAAATCTTATTTGAAAACGGAAATAGTTATTTAAATTCTGTTTTTTTTTTATTGTGTTAAGAACATATTGAATTAAATAAAAAAAAATTTCCTTTCTTTGTACGAGGGCTGTTCAAAAAGTTGGACGTCAAAGTTGGACGTCGATAAAAAAAAAATTAAAAATCGATTTTGGACAATTTTTTTTGTAGTTTAGTGTAAAAAAAAAACTTTAAATTATGATTGAGGTAGGGGCCATAATGGCGACAATTCTGCGTAGATTGCATATCTCTTAAATTATTTCGAATTTCAAAAAACCCTTTTAGGACGATGTTCTCAAATATTCAAGCTATTAAAATAAGAAAAAAAAAATTTTTTAAAAAAATGTCAAGCAGCAATACCCCCTTAAATTTTTTTTTCTTTTAATGACAAACAAATAAAATTTGTACATACATATATATTGTTTTTTATTATTCTTTGCTACTAACAGAAGAACATTATATTTAACAATGATAAATTATATCTGAGTGTATATATGAGAGGCTCCGCGCCTGGGAGCCCATCTGTGGCGCTTGGGCAGCGTTTTAATGTATCCAATTTCAATTTCCATATTCATATCCAATATTCTGTGTATATTTTAAAATGTTTTTGTTTTTTTTAATAAATTAACTTGGTTAATAACAGTTATGATGCTAGAACACAGCGCTTAAAACGCTTACAAAGTGGTGCATCGTTCAATTTCCCGACATAATGTCTAGATTTATTCGACGGTGCTGTAAATAAATAAAATGTTTGAATAAATAAGATATTGGTTTATTACTGAATTAAGCAGACATTTAACTTACACAATACGAATGGTGTTGGTGAAGCCGGAGCCCTGCTTCCAGCCCGTGACAATGACCACAGCATCGCCGGATTTAATGAAGCCGTTCTTCTTGCCGACCTGCACACCGAACTGGACACGCACGTCCACATCCTTCAGCCAGTCGCCAAGTGCGGGCTCTGGGGGCAAAATTGGAAAATATTCGTTAGAATCATTTTTTAAATATAATTTATAAAAAGTAAAATGATAAATAAAAAATAATAATAATTATGTAAACATGTAAATATTCCAGGGACCGTAACGATTATAGTTTTTAAAATATATATTATTAAATTTATGTTATTTGTTGATTTTTATCAAAAAAAATTAAATTAAAACTCTCACTATTCAATCTTAATAAAAATTATTACATTTTAGTTATTTCTTGATTTTTATCAAACAAATTAAATAAAAACTCTTATTATTCAATCTAAATAATAAAATTATAAAATAATAATTAAATTTCAATTTTTATTTAATAATTATAATTTAACTCTTTTTTTAATTTTTTTTTTAACAGTAGAAAATAAAAGTTATATTTCAATTTTTATTATAAAAATTTGAAGTAAAAATTATTTTTCAATATTTATTATAAAAATTAAAAATAAGAATTATTCTTCAATTTTTATTATAAACGTTAAAAAATATAAATTGACTTTAAATGTTTTTTGAAATGGAAGGCGTAACTTTTACTTTTAATTTTTATAATAAAAATTTACAAATAACTTTTATTCTATAATTATTAAATAAAAATTTAAAAATTTCTCATAGCTCTTTTTTGCGGTCCCTTAAATATTCAATTTAATTTTGATCTGATTAGTAAAGTTTTTAAATAATAATTTGCTTTCAATTTCTATAACTATTTTTTGATTTTTATCATAATTTTAATTTAATATTAAAGATATACGATTCCAAACAAAATAAATATAAATTATATTTGATATATTTTTTGAATCAGATCAAAAATTTTAGATATTCTGTTTAAAAAAATAGTATGTCTAACAATTCCCCCATTTATAGAGTGTTTCTTTTTTTTAACTTAATTCTTATTTCTACACAAGGATGAGAGATGAGGACTTACCCTTGTAGATAAGTGGCACCAGGCCACGGTAGAGATGAGCCTGGCGAGCAGTCTGTGGAAAGCGTGTGACCGCGATGATGGGGCAACGTGGGCGGTACTTGCTGACCTGGAAGGCCGACTTGCCGCTGGTGGTGATGACCACAATGGCGGCTGCCTTGGCCTTGTTGGCCGCCTCAACGGCGGCAATGGCCACGGCATGGGAGGCATCCAAAGTGGTTGACGAGGCGGCGTGCACCAGATCGGCAAACAGATTCTGATGCCAGAGAGCAGCTTCGGCCTCCTTGCAGGTCTTGGCCATGGTCAGGACACACTCCAGGGGATATTCACCCTTGGCGGTTTCGCCCGACAACATGACACAGTCGGCGCCATCGAGCACGGCATTGGCAACATCAGAGATTTCGGCGCGTGTTGGACGCGGCTTCTTCACCATGGACTCCAGCATCTGGGTGGCACAGATGACGGGCTTGCCGGCCTTGTTGCAGCGGGCAATCATGGCCTTTTGGGCCAAGAAGACCTTCTCAGCGGGTATTTCAATGCCAAGATCACCACGAGCGACCATAATGCCATCGCCGGCCTCAATGATCTCATCCAAATTGTGCATGCCCTGTTGGTTCTCGATCTTGGAGATGATCTTAATGTTCTTGCCCTTCTCGCCCAGCACTTTGCGAATTTCGGTCAGAGCGGCAGCGTTGCGAATGAACGAGGCAAAGACCATGTCCACATCCTGCTCAACGCCAAACTGCAAATCGGACTTGTCCTTCTCGGAGACAGCGGGCAAATCGACGGGCACACCGGGCAGATTGACACCCTTGCGGGAGCCAAGAGCACCGCCATTCTCCACCTCGCAGGTGACCGTGTCCTTGGACACCTCGCGCACCACCAGCGAGATGAGTCCGTCGTCGACAAAGATGCGATTGCCGGGCTTCACCACATTGACAATGTTCTCGTAGTCCACAAAGACAACCTCGAGGGAACCCTTCTCGAGGTATTCCTTGTTGGTGGACAACTTGATCTTCTCGCCCTTCTTCAGCTCAATCTCAGCCGTTCCACTGCCGCCAATCAAGCCAGTACGAATCTCCGGACCCTTTGTGTCCAATGCAATGGCCACGGGATGCTCGTAGCCCAACTTGGCCGAATAGTTCTTCACGGCCTGACGGACATTGGCCACCGTCTCGGCGTGGTATTCATGCGATCCGTGCGAGAAGTTCATGCGTGCAATGTTCATGCCCGTGGCAATCATCTGCTCCAGCATCTCGACACTGCGCGATGCGGGCCCAATGGTGCACACAATGCCGGACAGACGGACATGGGGAATGGGCGAGTCGAACTGCAGGCGGCACATGTGCTCCAATTGCGAATCAGCTCCGGCGGCCATGTTTTGTGGTACTTCGTTGGGCTACGATAAACGATAATAAATAGAATAAACAATAATTTTATTAATAATGTCCAATAAGCATTATGTATTTCTAAATGAAGTTAGATAAATAACTTCCACTAAGCATTATCCGTTTCCAAGCAGAAGTGATCATGTGAATAACAATTTCCAATATTCAATTACTTGGTTTATACGCAGTATTTAATGGACTCTTAAATTCACAATTAGTTCTTAAATTCACAAAATCTAAATATTTTTGTACAAATTAAACAAAAAGATAAAGGAATAAAATCTAGACATCTAAGAATAGAAACAAGAATGCAACAATTCGGAAAAATCGATTTAGTTAATATTATAGAAGGAAAACCTTCAAAAGCGAAGCCGTTTTCATGTCAACTCAAATTGAATGACGCTTTAAGTGATTGAGATTTTTATTGGAATTGTAAACAAGATGACACACAATATTTATATGTAAACAATATATGATTCTAGATAATTCTAATTCGTTTTTAAGAATACCATATTTCTCAAACTTAAGAAAAACATTAAACAAAGCGAATAGCGCAACTTTTAGGACATTTTTTTTGATTCGGCTTTTTCCAATATTTTTATTTGTAGATTTTTTTCCTTATAACATTATTTATTATAGTACAATTGAACTTCCATAACTCGAACTTATATAACTCGAATTTCTCTCTAACTCGAACTAAATGAGCGACAGTAAATTTAATAAACTTAAGAAAAATATCTCTATAAGTCGAATATCTCTATAACTCAAACCTTTTCTTTGGATTCGAGTTAGGGAAGTTTGACTGTAGTTTGATAATTTTTATTTTCAATTTTCAACCATCCAAATTTCATAATCTTATTTGTATTTCCTATAAATATTTGTCGAAATTCCTAAAGGAAATCATTCATATATCACATGATCCAGATATTTCACAATCTGATTTCGTAAAATGGTCACCGTATAAACACAGTAGGAGTAAAGGGTTAATGTGATAAACAATGTCCGATAGCCATGGCAATTATTATCGTCAATTAGGGTGGCCAGTAAAATGTCACCCACCGCGGCGCTTTGTGCGTTTTATCGATAAATGCTATCAGTGAAAGTAAACAGTGGGGGAGTGAGAGAGAGCGAGAGAGCAAAATGAGAACACGAAGTGCAGCGCCGTCGCGTCGACTGTTGAGAGACTGACAGATGGAAGAGATTTTGCATTGACAACTGCGTCGCATCTGCGAAGGTCACACACACAACATTTTGCATGTGCAGCACAAATAAAAGTTGCATAATTTTGCCAAAAGAAAAATCAAGTAAAAAAAAACGAACACTTTTTCAATTAACTGATATGGGCCCAGTTAGATATACGCATATCTTTATGGATATATAACATAACAATGTGTAGTTATGACATTGACACTGGATTCTTACTCTGTGGCTGGGAGTTTACCTTGAGTTTTGGTGCCTCATCGTAAATTGTTACGTTAACCATTTTGTGGCCCGCTAGGTTTTCGCTGTATAATTGACGAGAAATTAATTTAGAATATTCACCAACTCGGACGCGCACAAAACAGAGAGTAACGACGCGTTGTATGGCTAAAATAATTACGTTTAAATTCGAAATGCGCTGTTTTTTACCCAATGACAGAAAATGTTCGACTGTGGAAAATTTTGGGCAAAAGCGCTCAGAATGTCGGTAATGCAATGAGAGCACGAACCACGAGACTACTGACAAAAAGAAAAGGCCAACAAAAGCCAACGAGTCGCTCTCTCTGAGCCGAGAGAGAGAGACAGAGAGCCAAAGGCTGCGGCAACAGGCTACCCCTAATAGCAATGAGACTGACAAGGAAAAAGTTTCTATGAGAGGCAAAGAGAGAAAAGCTTTAAAGTTGTGCAGCTGACAGACAGACAGTTGACGGTGGTGCCTAGCACAGTGCTTGCGATTAGTCAGCCGGCTACTTGACCGATTTTAATAAATACACACACATACATACACATCTATGTTTTAGCGCGCAAATAAATATTTGTATAAACGCATGTGAAATGTAAACAAAAATTTGATCGTCAGCTGTTTGCTGCCGAAACATACGTTTCGCTTATCAGTCAAGAAAAAGCCGGCGCAACGTTAACATCGTCAGCTGACCTTGAGCATAGGAGAAAAAAAAAAAACATTACACTCTCTTCCAGAAACAAAAAGAGAGCGCATCTAATACACGCATTGCGGGGGTGATTGACTTGTTGTCGCACGCACGAAAAGCGTGCGCAGAGAATGGCGATTGGAGAAAAAGCTTTTGCTCACAGCGCTTTATTAATCCAGAAACACATTGGAAAAGTTTTGTTCAAGTGAAAGTGCTTTCGTATTTTATGCTCAAAGGCAATTGGTCTTTGCCCTTGAACCTGATAGCAAAGGACATTGTGCCAATAGTTAAGTACTATGCAATAAAAAATTAAAATTCATTAAACCGGTAATTCTTTATCAGCGTTGTATTACTCATTTAATCTTGGCAGAATTTACATACATATATGTATATTCATACATATGTATATATTTATGCACATACGCAGTGTTTGTTGTAAAAGCGATAATGTTTGAAATAATTAAACATTTAACGATTACAGATGCATTTTCCTATGGCGTGGTTGCATACATACGCAGCACATACGTATATACGTATGTGTGTGTGCTTTTGCATTTGTATGGAATGACTTCTATTTCACCTTTACATATTCTTTACCCGCGAATTAAGCGGCAACACAAATGTACGTTGATATGCATGTGTGTGTGTGTGTGATGGCGTTCTGATCACTTCACTCCACATACACACATACATATTACAATGACGATGAACTTGTTTGCATCATCAACAATGTATGACCACCGGCAAATACGTAATTTAAGCAATTTGCCGCTTTCACAACTACATACACACGATCGGAATTTACCGGCGCTCACTCTCTTTTATATGTACTTGAGAATATAATTATGTTGATACTAAAAATTATTCGCAATTTACCTTTTCTGGATATTAAATGAACAAATACGTATAACGTAGTATTTGCCTGTTTTGGAATTAAGTTTGTGTTAAATGCACAGGCTGAATACACAAGTCCGAACTGTAGGCGATCTGTTTTGCGACTAAGAACTTTTCTGTAAGCTTTTTTAGTCGATACATCGCAGTTAAGCTTTTGAGCACGGTTGCCACAATTGGCGTTTTTGCGCCAAAACTGGCTCTTTTTTCCTTTTGGCGCAATGGCACATTATTTTTCGATTTGGTTTTTTTTCCATCAGTGCAGAATCAGTTATTTTGTATAGTTTTAGGTTGAGTACATATTTATGACATAATCACTAGATTAAGATAAAAATGGTAAATACTTTGGATACTTTGCTTTAAGTGTTTGTGAACTAAATATTTTTTATTTAATTAAATGCAAAAATAAAATTAACTGCAAAAAAAAAAGTTTTGGCTCTTTTTAAGTCAATTTGGCTCATTTTTCGTCTGTTTTTGGCTCAATTAGATATTTTTTAAGTGGCAACCGTGCTTTTGAGTTAATGTTTTTCTTATCGATTCTTGGTATTGTGGCGGCATCTTGCAAATATCGATACTTGGAAATATGTATACGCTGAATTAAATTTAGCAAAAAAAAAATACCGCTAAATAACACGAAATAATATACTGAAAATATTCAAATTTATTGGTCGAATATTTGGCACAAATGTAACAAGAAGACAGTAACTTTTATTTAAGTCTGTTACAATTTTTTAAAACTATGTTTAAGTTGCATTATTTCATGATCTTTCTTAGTCACAACATTTTGTTAAATTCGTCAATTAGCGTTTTACGCATTTACATACAAGAATGTTTAAAATTCATATAAAAGTACAAAACTTATTTTTTAAGTTTCATTACTCTGTGATACAATTAACAATATTTTCTTTGATTAAAGATTTAATGCTGGATTTAAATGGAATTACAACACAATATAGTTAAATTTCGCACTGCATATAAAAATACCAAACTTAATATGTTAAGTTTCAATATTTCGTGTTACAGTTTATAACATTTTGTTAAGTTCGTCGATTAAGTGTTTAGACTTGATTAGGGCCATGTCTTGATAATAGCTAACACTGTCAATGTGCAGACGGCTGTTGATGTGCAGCTTCTCCGTCAAAAAATCAAGTTGTCGCTTCGTTAACCGGTGTGGAAAACCTGTGCATATCAAATAACACGTATGAATTTTAATGATAATAATAACAAAATTGTAATATCACCTTCGATTAGGCAAGTGTTCGTGTGACAGGGCACTGTCAAGTCGGCTGGATAACGGCGAATATCCTGCTCGGTAACAGTTGCTTCGTTGGTAAACTCCAGGTACTTAACAGTGTAAAGATTTTGTTTTATTTCTATAACCCTGGCGCGATACCAAGAATTTTCGTATTTAGCAATCACGTACTCCTTCAGTCTGGTTTATAAAGTAAAACAAAAAACAATATATATTAAGTTTCTCATTGTTTACATATTTTAAATATTAATTTTAAAATAAAATTATACGTTTTCTTTTATCAAATACAGAATTCACTTTGGTTTTAATTTAAAAAAATATATTTAAACTAATCTATTATATCATAGTTCATTGTTCGGTAACACAGAAAAAAATATATGGTTAAAATTAATACTTATCAAAACTGAAAATAAAAGTTTATCACGTTGTCACGATATCCCATCCATATATATAAAATCTAAGATATTCTTATTCATCTTAATAATTCTCATCAGGTTAGATTTTCTTTTAACTAACAACTCTAATTTCTATATACTTACATCGGTTTGTAGGGCTCTGAATCTCTAAATTCAGATAGCTGAAAATAAAGGTGGGATAAATCATTAGCATTAATGCTATCGAAGGCGCCAATGATTCCCTTGGAAGCATTCGCATTATCCACAATAACAACGTCAAATCCTTCCTTGTTGGTGGTGCTAAGGCGTCGCATTTCAAATGGCTGTAAGAACCCAAAATATTAAATTAAGCATTTTGCTTCCAATAATAATTGTACATACAGGGTTCAACACCGGCCCAAGAATTGGAGGATTGATCTTCTGCTGCTCTAAGGATGGCGATGCAGGACTTGCTGTTACTGCATTTTCTTGATAATCCTTTAGTATATTTATCTCTTCAGAATTCAGCGTTCGGATTTGGAATTCATTACCATTGTCTTTGGGTTTTTCATTAGCAATTGGCATCGAATATTTATCTTGATATTCTTTTTGAAGGAAGTCTAGAAGTCCATCTATTTTCATTGTCCTAATTACATTTTCATTGGGATTCACATCAGAAATTGGTTTCGAATCTAATTTGATTGTCTGTAAATTAAAATCACTTTTAGGACTTTGATCTAAATTGTTGCCTGGTGCTTTGTAATTGCTCAATAAATGTGCTGCAGCTTGCTTTTGAGTATATAGCATTTTGTGAAACATATTCATTGGAGATTCTGATGCATCATCATCTCTTTTGGGAGTCTGATCAAAATTAATGTCTGCGGGTTTGCAATTGCTTAATGAATTTGCTTGCTTTTGATTATTTTCCGCTTTTGGAATTTCCGCTGCATTTGCTTCCTTATTGGCAACTTGCGGATTATTCAGTTTGACAATATCTGACATAGCATTTAATGGTTGTGAACTTTTTACGCTTTTTTCTGAACTGTTTTCCGCCTGCTTTTGATTAGATACGATCTCACATTTATCGATGGGAGTTTTGGATGCATCCGTTTCCTTTTTGTTAACTTGTGAATTTACTGGTTTAACAGGCTCTGATTTATTCTTATTTTTGCCATAAATCTCCATATCTGACCAGAATACGCAAATCTGTGCGTTCACTGATATTTTTGATTCCGAATATTGCAATTCCACTTCGCCTTTCTCGCTATAGCTTGCATTAAATTTGCCGCCCACAAACTGTTTGAGATAACCGTGGGCTTGACTATTTAAAAAATAGTTTGGCACATTTTTAAGTTGCACTTGCGCGCTGCAGAAGGGCAGCTCCAAAAGCTCTTTACAGATTTCGCGCATTTCGATCTTTTTATCGACTCTGACATAGCCCTCATCCAACAATAGAAGACGTGGGGAACTCAACTGTTTACCAATTGATTTGACACGATGGAAACGTCCATTAAAATGGAGAAGTGCATATTCAAGGGGTTTGATGTTGGTTTTCTTGGGTAGCGTCTTGCCCATCAAATCCACCTAGAAGAAATTATAATATTTATTTCGTTAATTTCTTGATTTATATATAAAATGTGTATAAAAAATTAAAATAAAAATATTTGGTAATTTTCTTATCTATGCGGCAACTCTTGAACAAAAAAAAAAATAATTGTATTAAATAGAGGGTATTTTATAATGATTTTAGGTGAAAGAATTTTTTGGGGGCGACTTCTACTTCACCTTTTTTTTTTTTTTTTTTTAAATTTTGATAAAAATTGCACTTTTTTGATGTTTTTTTGTGTTTTACATGGCTTACAATAAAATTTCAAAATTCAATTAAAAAAAAGTAGAAGAGACCCGCAAAAAATTCTTTCACCTAAATTCATTATAAAATACCCTCTATTTAAAACAATTTTTTTTTTCAAGAGTTTTCCGCATAGATAAGAAAATTACCAAATATTTTGATTAAAAGTTCAAGCATTAAATAACAAATCTGCATTTGAGTTCACATATATTTAAGAGTAGTGAGTCAAATACTGGAAGCCACTCTAGGAAGATCAGTGTTGCCAACAACCGACTTTGATTTTATACCGCCAAAAAAACAGCCAGATTTGACGGTAAAGCAGCTGTTCTAGCAGCACTGTTATATATTATAGCACACACACACACACTAACACTAACAAACCTTTTCACAAATTTCCAAATATGCTTTCTCAGCAGCTTCGCTGGCGTCGCGAACAAAACAACGATTCGCTGAAATCATGTCTGTAATATAAACACTGGAGCTGCTTGGAGGCATGACTGCATTAGGCGAACGAATTTTTGATAAATCATCTTTTTTCCGAGTCCCGTTGGAGTTAACATTGATCTTGTTGCTGTTGTTGTTTGCCGGCTTGGTGGAAGTGATATTTTCCACTTTTACATTTGTATTGCTTTTCTTATCGCACTCCTTTGTGCTTATGGAGAGGGTGGGGCTCGACGTCACACGTGCCGATTCTGTTGATATTTGTTGCTTCTTTGTCTGGACACTTAATTCCGGCAGAAGTATATCTGTTTCCTCTTCTTCCTGTAGCTTCTGAGCAGTTCCGGACGCAAGTTCTGCAACTTGAAATACGGAGCAGGCCATGGGATGCACCAGAGAAGGAATAGTAAAGCAAATATATCTATGTCGTTGCCAATCCTTCAGCTGGCATTCCTTTGAGCAATAGAAGTCTCCGCACCGATGACAGACGAGACTTGTTTTGGCTGTGCAAAACAAGCAGAATCCACTTGGTACCGCCGTTGAAGAATCAGCACTATCCATATTCTTTCTTAGCAACGCGCCGTTTACGGAAAAAGCACGACTGACTTTTTTGAAATTGAAAAACTTTTTGAGGACTGAGTTTGCGATACCGCAGCTTACAGACACTTATCGATATTTCCTATTCAGAAGTTTGCGATAACATTTAAAATGGTATTCCATTTGTATAATATTGCTATCGATATTTTATTAATTAATGGTATTCCCCGTTTTAAATTATAATTAATCACATACCAGCTCAACAAACTGAAAACACAGCAACATGTACATTTTAATATTTTAAAAAACAGTTCGCCAGCATTATACATTTTGTTTTGGAATAATGAAAGTTCTATTATGGTATATTTTCCTATCGCTAAACTAAGCTTATTACTTGTGAGACAGATAAGTAAACCCATAACCAAATTCATTAAGCGGAAAGCTACATCTAATGAAACTTTTGGAAAATACGTAGTCTGTCCGCCAGCACAAAGTTAGTAGGAGTAATCTTGATCAAAATTAATATAATTTTGATTTAATATAACTTTGAATTCTTAGTTTTACATTGGATTGGGGTTAGATCCAAAATGCGAATGCTAGGTCTAGATCAACCAAAATTTGTGCCACCATTGAATAATGCGATGGCTATTGAAACAGGAAGTAATATACTCGGCGAACTTACTATATTTACAATTGGAATAACCCTTATTACACTTGAATTTGCGCGGTAAGTTAAGAGAAGCAAAATGATATGTAATTAAAAAATGGTTTTTAGTCAGGCAAAGAATGATAAGAAAAAACATGATCGTCACAGAGCACAGAGGCAAATGCTGGAAAATGAGATAGAACTCTTAAATGACCGCATCAATCAACAGATTAATGAAATGAAATTTCTTAAGATCAAGCTTAGCGAATTTGGTATTAGACCCGAATTCAAAAACGTGCCTAAGAAGTGCTCATAAACTACTTTTGATACTTCTGTCAAGTACGATTATAAACTAGCTTATAAATTTCTGTTGATAAAAATGGTGCTCGGTGCTTTTCCTATCGGGAAAATTCTTGTTTTGGGGGTTAAGCATATTATCAGACCTGTTAGCCAAGTTTTCCAGACCTTTGCAAAACATAATCCACTATTTCGAAAATGCCTGTGCGTACCGGCTGGACAATTTATTCATTGGACGGAAGTGAGATGTAAAATGCGCATGCTAAAGCTTCCTCAGCCCAAAAGAATTCCTAGATTGCGTGAGAATATGGCCACCAACTTGGGTGCCAATATAATTGGCGAGCTTTTCGTACTGACTATCGGAGTAGGATTGATTTATCTCGAAGTTACACGGTAAGTTTCGCAAAATAAATAATCAAAATATATACAAGTATCGTTTTTGAAGACAAGCGAAAAAGACTAAAAAGAAGCACGCAACGCACGAGCACGAAAGGCTGGAGTTGGAAAGAAAAATATCTACGCTGAATAATCTTGTAGAATGGCAGGACGAAGAATTAAAAAATGTGCGCATGATATTAACTGATAACGAAAGTAACTAATTAGTTCGTTAAAATATATACTTCAGGCAGTGTAAAAATGTACTATCGTTAAACACATCTCTAATAAAAAGTTAAGACAAACAGCTGTTCCATGTTATGCGACAGCCCTGGTAATTTTGTTCTTCAGACAACTATCGCTAAACACATCTCTAATAAATAGCAAAACAGCTGTTCCTTCTTCGTTAGCCCTGGTTACTTTTATTTTTCATGCTGAGATTTTCGTAATATAATAAAACAATAAACCATGGTTATTGGAGTATTTCCAGCCGCCAAACTTGGTGTGTTGGCCATTAAACAAATTAGTAAGCCCATCGCGAATGTGCTAAAATCAAATGCCAAGTCGAGTCCATTCTTCAGGAAATACATATGCATGCCGCCGGCACAGTGTAAGTCAAAAGTAATTTTGCACCTTTTAAAAATGCAGATAATTTAACGTTCGTTTTTTTTTCAGTTTACAATTGGGTGGAGGTGAAGACCAAGATGTGGGCACTAAATCTTGGTCGTCCTGTGACGGTGCCGCCTCTGAACGAAGCAATGGCCATTGAGCTGGGCGCCAATCTGCTGGGCGAGTTCATTATCTTTGCCATTGGCGCTGGCATCTTGATATTCGAGTATTCACGCCAAACAATTAAGGAGAACAAAAAGAATGAGGATATCCAAATGGAAAAGATGCGGCTGACCAACACGTTGACGGAAGTCAACTTTCGACTGGAGCGTCAGGATGCACAAATACGCGAAATGACGCGAGTTTTGGCGGATTTAGGTGCGATATAAATTACAATAGTATTTTTCGTTGTTTTTTGAGAGACTAGTTTGTGACAATTTCTGTCTGTCCGACTGTCTGGCGATCGGTTTATAAACAGCGAAGCATAAACCGTTAACCGGTATTAACCGATTAAATTTGGCAACCGTAATCGAAACATTTTAAATATTCAAATTGTGATAACTGTTAGTTTCGGTTCAATGAATCATTAAATTAAATTAAACTAATTTGGGATTTTTATATTTAACATCCCCTATATACAGTGGCTCACAGCTTATTTCAACCAGCACAAAAAGCTACTTTAAAAAAGTTCAATTAAAACTAACTAAAATACAAACCCAATCAAAAGTATTTGCAGAAAACTAAAGTTATATCAACTCATAATTTGAAAACATTGAAAATTACTTGAAATTTTTTGAGCTTTTGTAAAAATCAATTTGGTTTTTTGTATGTGATGATCTCAGAAAAATTTTGTATGAAAATGAGAAAAAATTTACTAATTTCGTAATTTTTAGCAATTTTCAAAAAATCATAAAAAAAATACTAGCGAAGAGATTTTTTGCAGTCACTATAAGAATTGTTTAGAGAAACTTTTTGAATCAAAATTTTTTTTTTAAAAATCGAGTATAAAAGTTGAAAAAGTTAATTTTTACAAAAACCCAAAAATTTTCAAGTAATTGAAGCTTTTGATTAGTTGCTTTTTGTGCTGGTTGAAATAACCTGTGAGTCACTGTACATAAAACGCACTAAATAGACAAAATCTTTTTTGAAAATTTAACTGATAATCGAAAAACAAAATTCGCATTTAACCGAAACCGTAACATAAATCGATATACATAAAAATCTAACTGAATTCATCTACTTTCATTAGATTCGCGCAACATCTTCAAGTGGCGCAACGAGCCGCTGCTGGAGTACGTGCCCTTCGATCCCGACACGCCCGATCAGAGCCCCGCCACAAGGAATCCCAAGACCTACACGGGCTTTTATGATCCCACGGGCGGCATGGCGTTTCGTGCCCTCAACTTTTTACAAACGCAAATCTTCGTCGATGGCCGCAAGCGAAAGGCGGAACGAGTGGAGGAAGATGAAGTGCCAGTGGAACTGGACAGATCAGTCGGTGGTGAGGCTGTAACCAAAGTGGCGATTGCAAAATAGACCACATGGATTCAATGGTCACTGCTTGAAATGAACAACATAGATAGGTTAAAAGTCAACAAGTGTATATAATAACAATGTACATTGTAACTGTGTATTTATTAATTTTTATTGTTACCGAACACAACTTAAAAAAAAAGAGATGCAAACATTTTGTGCTTAAAACAATTCTGGATGTTGATAATGTTGTTAATGATGTGCATGAAGATGATGATGATAATGTCAGTCCTTTCATCCGTGATGTACAAAGGATTGCAGCTGGCGCAACTCCTCGCCTGTGGGTATAATCTCCTCGAGATAATCGTAAAATGAATTGCATACGTTGTACAGACTGCGTCGCACCGCGCAGCGAAGATAATTGAAGCTAGTGTTGGATGCCTTCAAGTTGCTCATGCTGTTGCTCAATTTGTCCAGTTCGCCCTTGAGACGATGCAGCGCTTTGATGATGGCCGGCAAGTCATCTTGCACCACGCCATAACGATCCTCCTTGAGCGAGGCAACACAAATCTCGGCCAGCGCCTGCGTCAGCCACACCACGGGCAGTGAATTCTCCAGCAGGAACATTGTCTTGGCTCCCTCCGGCTCGACAAACAGATATATAATGCCGGGAATACGTCGGAGCAGCCGCTGCAGCGACTCTTCCATGTGATTGGAAGCGCGTTCGCACCAGTTGGGCACGTGACGTGGTTTTGTGTCCCATTGCTGGGCAGGATCGGCACTCGGCGGGGGCGCAACAGCAGAACGAATGCCATATAGTTGATTGTACTGGCGTAGGAGCAGCTTCTCCGCCAAAAGTGGACCATTGACGTCGCTGCTCTGTTCGTTGCCCTTGATCAAACTGATCTGTCGCATGGAGTCGGCGAGCTCGTCAGTGAAACTGCCCACAATACTTAGAGATTGGTCGCAGAGTTCACGCCAGTTGGCGGGTCGATTGCCGGGCTCGGTCAGCTGAAAGATTTCCAGGCGCACTGGGGAATCCTTACGCCTCGATTCGTTGTAGATGAAATGTGCGGCCAGCGATTGCACGACGTGGACATTGAAGAGTCCCAAAGCGGACACCACAGTGATCTGTTTTTCACTGGCCAGGGAGACACGGTTGCGGGCTACAACCAAGGGCAGATCCTCGGACAGCAGCATGGCATAAAAGCAACGCATCAGATGCATATTGCTCAGTATCTGTGTGGTAAGCATCCAGGCGTAGAACAGCAAGCGCACATTGCTGGCCATTTGAATAAGGCCCACTAGACGATCGTCCGCCTCCACGTCGAGTAGATGACTCAGCCTGGACTTGAGCAGAGATCCACACAAGGCGAATACAATCGAGTAACTCAACGTGGGCAGCAACGAACTGAATGGCGCCTTGCGGAGCGTGGCATACAACAACTCCCGCAGCTTCTCCGTGCGCGATTGTTCCAGCAGGGCGTAATCAATGGACACCTCGTGACGCAGGTGAACGGAGACAAAGTAATAGCAGCCGGCAACGATGCCCATGCCCAGCAGAAAGACGTGGTAGGAGCTTAGACAATCCTGGCCATAGCAACGACACAGCAAATGTCTGTAAAATAAATCAATTGATTTCAAATTCCAAATTATGTATAAAACACAAACCGATAGTCGCTGTGCAGATAGCCAGTGTAGAGCCAGGCGGTCAGGTAGCCCACCAACAGATGAGCGCCCAGAAACAACAGCTTGCGCGGTCCATTGTAGAGCGTCCAACGGTAGCGGGTGCTGCAGTAACGACGCTCCGCGAGATGTTGCTGCGAGAGCGTCACGCCGTATAATATAACAGCGCCAATTAGCGGTATGCTCGCGAACCACGTGTAGAAGCTGCAGAGCAGTCGCAATGTGCCAGCCACCCAATTAACTGGATGCATCAACTCAAAGTTAACAAATAGCAGAAAGACGGTGAGCAGCAGAAATTGAACGAGCACGCTGAGGAGCACAGCGCGCAGGCAGCGGCTGAACAGCATCAGCTTGCAGGTCAACATGCTTGCGCTGGACATTGTGTCGGTGGCTCAATTGATTTAATTTAATTAACTATGCAGAACTTCACAGTATTATATTAATATTTCAGTTTATAAAACGAATTTTGCACATTTGTGCCAAAAATTTGCCGGCTACGCGGTTGTTATTCCATTTCAGGGCTGCAACAGCAGCGCTTATCGCGGTTTTCTTTGCAGTTCAGCGTTGCAACAGCAAGCTTATCGATAAGAAAAATTAATCGACTGTTAAATCAAATAATTAGTAATATAATTGCCATTCTTTCAGTTATTCAATTTTTCTTTGATTTTAAATGTATATTATTTTATGAATATGATATCGCAATTATTAATTTGCACACTTGACAACAAACGAAACGGTTAAGTAACATACGTAACGTAAACTAAACAACGTAAGAGTAAAATTTTATCGATAGTGACCGCAGGCTGCCACCTTGTTATGCCAAAGTTGGGGCAAGGCTGCCACACGATAGCATACTATTTATAAAAAGAACTGGTTCCATTTTCTGTTCTCGGTATTAAAAAAATTATTTCAAAATTCAGTAATAATTAAATAAAGTACAACTTCAATAAACCAAACAAACTATACATTTTTTAAAATAATGAAGTTAAAATTGGTTTGGTGGACGTCACTCTTCCCGTGGTGAAGTTTAGTATTTAAAATTCTAAAAAAAAATGTAAAAATTTGAGAAAAATTCAACAAAACTAAAAATAAGGCAGCTTCCAAATTGAACTAAATTTTTTAAAACGAGCTAAATTTGGAATTGAGCTTTCCGTGTGATCTGATGGCTGCCACCTTTTTTATGCCAAGCTAGGTGAAGGTTGCCACATAATTTTTTTTTACCATCAGGCAACCTCCTTAGGCGAGCGAGCGAGAAGAAATAAAAACAGTGTTCGGCCAACACAATTGTGTTGCAGTCGAAAAATTCCAAAAACAAATGCGCGCATACACATAAGTGAAATAATTAGCATAACTTCGATTCGTAAGTGTTTGTAAAAAGCAATAAGCTTATGCTTTGTGTTATCAAAAAGGCGTTTGGCTCGTCAAGGTGAACACAAATAAAATCCATAGTGTTTGAGTAAATAATTCGTGTGCGCGCACGAGAGTCTAGTGTCGAATCGTCGTTCGTTCGTTCGGCTGTCGAATGTTGCGTGAATAAAAAAAAGCTAACGAATGAAATCGCAATTAATTCTTATTTAATTGCTGTTTGAGAGTTTGTGCATAATATAGTTAAATAAACGATTAGTCAAACCCGATTTCAATGCTGTGAATTTGGAGTTAATTACACGCAATCAAATTGTATATTTGTGTATGAATATGTAGTAAGTGCAGCAGCTGCCAAAAAAAAGCGCATGTGAAATGCAGATAAGCATTTGAGGTCACTCTACGTGTCTTGTAATTGTGTGTGTGCGTGTGTGTGTGCTTATTTGCCTTGTTGTATTCTCATTATGATCATTAGAGCAGAACCCGAGGGCAGGTGGTGTCCACACATGAGCAGACAGTCAGTCGTACGCATTAATTATACACATACATATGTATAAAAACATACGTATTTTTAACATACACATTGCTATGCAGGCATTTAAATATGTGTGTATGATATTTATATGTACATGCTTGCTTTTTAAAAAGTGACGACAAAAACAACAACAGCAGAAACAACAAGAATCGTGTCTGGCAAAATTGTTCTGCTTTACGCGCATAATTTTTAGGCTCAACGAATTTTTCTCAATAACACAAAACGTTTCGTTCTGTTCTCTTGCTCTGCTCTAAAACGATATTACCCCCACTCTCCCTCTCCACCCCTTCTATTTATTAGTCGTTGTCTTCTGCTTCATGCTCCATTCACCTACTTTTACGCGTTGCGCGCTCTTCGCTCTTTACCTCTGTCTCTGTTACTCTGCCAGCGAGCGACGTTCGTTTTCTGAATTCCAAATGAAGTCATGAGTAGCAGATTGTACAAAAAGCAACAACAAGTGAAGCAGCAGCAGCAGCAAAACAACAATACAACAAAAATCGTTGTCGCGTTATTACAACAAGAAAAGCTGTAAAAAAAAAAGTGAAATTAAGTGCTTAAAAACGCGCAACAGAAGCGGCAGCAGCAGCAGCAGAAATATGACATGGTCGCGTCTCGTTTATACAATAACTCAAATTAATTGAATATGTTGGCAAATGAGCAAAACGAAAATTACGTTAAAAGGTGAGCGCAATAACAGCAGATAACACAGTAGCAACAAAAAACAAAGGCACATCGACCTGTGTAATTGTATGAGTGAGCGCATATGCATATATGTATGTATGTGCATATATGCATAAATGTGGTCACCTTTACCACATACATACATATAAGCACGCAATGACCGCAACGCAACGCAAGTCAAATTGCATACATATGACATCTATATACATATGTAGTTGTGAGTCACATAGAAAGCTCCGAAAAGTAGACACAGTATGTCGAGTAATTGTTTTGATAAATTTAATTTTAATCATTTTTTCTTATTATTTTTTAAACAAGTAAAACAAATTATTGGGTTGAATTATTTAAATGAATTCAAAATAAATATGTAAATCTCCCACTTGGTAAAAACAATTACATGACCAACTGTATGTTAAGTGATTGCACTCTCCCTTTTTATGCAGCAACCAATGTTTTTGTTGTTTCTCAGCCCACAAATCGAGCGCAAATTAAACGGCTGCTGTTATTAACATGGCTGCCGCATCCGCTGGCCAACAGCTGCAACAGCAACAGCAACAACATCAGCACCAACAGCAGCAGCACCAACAACACAAATTGAATATTGTTGGCAACGCGGAGACAATTGCTGGTGTGCTTCAGGCCAACGAATTGCAGCACCAACAACAATTGAACATGTACAAGCAACAACAACAACAGCAGCAGCAGCATCAGCAAATGTTGCAGCAACAGCAGCAGCAGCAGCAACAATTCTACCAACAACAACAACAGCAGCAGCAAACGAAATTTGTATCGCGGGTCGTTACAAATGCCGCAATGCAACCGCAACAACAACAACAAATCTTACCAGCTGGTTTGGTAAATGGTAGCTCTAACATGATGCAAGTTACAAATGTGTCTGTGCAACAACAACAACAACAACAACAATCACAGCAGCAACAAAATCAACACATATTTGTGTGTCCAGCCATCAGTCCGCAACTTCAACAACAACAACAGCATCAGCAGCAACAACAACAACAACAACAACAACAACAACAACAACAACAACAACAACAACAGCAGCAACAACAACAACAACAGCAAATACAACAAATCAAACAGCGTCCGGCGCAAATAAAATTACCAGTAAAATCGATGGTATCAGCAACAGTTGCTGCCAGCACGCATTGTCTGCCAACAACAATTGCATCGCGTCAAATGAGTCAAAACAATCAACAGCAGCAACAACAGCAACAACAGCAGCAGCAACAACAACAGCAACAACAACAGCAACAGCAACAACAGCAGCAGCAACAACAACAACAGCATCAAAATCAGCAGCAGCAACAACAACAACAGCATCAAATCTATGCAAAGAATGTTGCCAAAACGAACAACAATGCAAATTTGGCTCCTGGCTGGCGTCGTCTTACCAACAACAATGAAGTGGCCTATATCAGGTGAGTCGCTCTATCTGTGTCTCTTGCATGTTGCCAGTTGCTTTACTTATAAATTAATCTGTGTGTTGTCACTGTGCACACTGAGCAATGCATATTGGAGAAGCCATAAAAATGTGTTGTGGCCCAAACAGGAAATGCTCGTTAAGAGGGGTAAATCAGAATGGGGCTCAAACTGGACAAGTTTAGTGGGTGTAGTATTGGCCTTGTTGGCAATGTTGGCTAACTGCTTACAGATAAAAGTCACGTCTGTGAACTGAAATCTTTGTGTCAGATTCATTTACATTTTTATTCCCTGGACTGGACTTAAACAGACACTTGCAACAACATGGAACAACAGCAACAACAACACTAGTCAAACAGCAGAAAGTCGAGTGTCTGACATTATTGCTGTGTAGCTTAGCATTGTCTCCTCTTTTTCCTCTTTTCTCTTCTTCTCTGCTCTTCTCTCCACTTCTCTCCACTTCTGTTGTGTACGCAACCAGCACTCGTATTTACCTCGGTATTATCTGCGAGTTATCATCAAGCCGACATAATTACAAACACAAATACAATATTTACACAAATATGTCGAAAGCGAGTGCTTCGCTTGAGTTGCTGCCTCTGCTTGTGCCTCTGCTTCTGCTTCTGCTGCTGTTACTGCCTCTGCTGCTGCTGTTGTTTGCCACATTGCCCCAAGCACTTTTAATTGTTCTGCCATTGTCCAATTGTTGACCGAGGTATCTAAAAGTTCTATTAAGATTTTACTGTTTGCCTGACGCTGTATTTATCCTGGTCGATTTAAACCTGATTCCTTGGTCTATTTATCAATCTTTTATAAAGGTTGCCACAAATGCAACACTTAAGGGTTGTCTCTTTGTCATATAACCATAAACTAGTCCAACTATCATACTCAATTCCGTTTTCTATTTCCTGCAAATCGGTTTTTGTTTATATTTTATTCTCACATAGTCCAAAAAAAGAGATTTTTCGGCTATTTCCAAAGAAGCTTTTTTAGCGTTTATTTATATTTTTAACAAATTCGAAACAGATAATAAATCCAAAAATAAAAAAAAAGTTATTGCATAATTTCGAAATATTTTATTTAAAATCATGAGGTTTTTATTAAAATATTTTTTATCTTTATTTCTCACTTTTCAAACAACTGTATATGTTTTTGTTTCAAAAAATTACAAATATTTTGATTTGTCTTTATTAAAAATGATTCCCACAGTATAATAAAAATATACAGGGGTGCCACAGAAATCGCTTTCGCTTGAATTTCACTTAAATTTCATACAAATCGCTTCTTACAAATTTAAGTGAAATTCAAGCGAAAGCGATTTCAGTGGCACCCCTGATATGCTACCTATTGATGATTATTCAATTGCTGTTAAAAAATTTATAGTTATTTTGTTTTCCTATTAATTATTAGAACTCGATTTTTTTAAATGTTTTAGAAAACGATAAAAATCCAAATTTTATTATAAAACATCGGATTTTTATTAAAATATTTTTCATCTTTCTTTACATTCTTATAATGTTATTTTTAAATTTTTTTGCTAATATATTTTGTTTTTGCTTTTGCAAGCTTAAAAAATGTTCTTATTTGTAGGTGATCATAGTAATACATATTTTTTAATCTCAGAAAAATTCCACCAAATACCTGTGACAAGCTCGTAAATTTGCAATCTCAATTGAAGTGGTTTTAGATCGGTCCAGTTTATTGTTTGTTGCCCCAAGCAGCTGCGGTTGCACGTTGCGTGTTGCAATTGCTCAGTTTAGTTCAGTTCAGCTCCGTTCAGCTTGTGGTCTCTGTCTCTCAATGTTATGTGTCTGTGTTTCCCCTATTTACATTTTTGAGCTTTCGTTCATTTGAAAAAAGATAAGCTGCATTGGCTAGGGCAAAGTCTGCAACTTGGGGACGGGCATAATTGCCTAGGGGAAGCGAGGAGAAGGGAAGGGCAGGGGGATGGATAATGAATATAAATTTTTGTGTTTGCTTAGCTGCCAATGTTCATGTTGACCATCTCCTGCAGTTGCGCAGTTTTGCTTTGGCCATTTCTTGGAAAGAATTTTTGCAATCATTTTGCCTGCATTGAAAGTAACGATAGTAGGGTGGGGTGGGGTAAGGGAGGGGAGGGGTGGTAAGAAGTGTGGGGCTTAGGTAAATCAATAATTGTTGCGCAAGCAGTTTTTTTTTTAAGTTGTTGCTGACTGCGCAACGTGACGTCAGAGTCAGAGTCAGAGGAGGACGACTCACAACTGTGACACACTGTGCACACGTTTCCAGGTCACAAAACGACAGGCCGCCCACTGTGCAGAAAGTCAAATGGCACTAGCATAAATCATAAATTAGAACCAGCAGCTGTAAATGGAGGCAGGCGACTCAAAACGAAGCGAAGCGAGTTCAGACCTGGCTCGAAGAATGCGGAATAGTTTGGCACAGTTTGACAGTTGGTAACAGTCAAAGAGGCCCAGCAGTTTTTCAATTTTCTTTACATGCGACAGGCAGAGGCCTTGTCTGTCTGTCTGTCTAGCTGTCTAGCTGTCTAACTGTCTAACTGTGTGTGTGACGCGTAGGTTGCATCAGCAGGCGGCGTTTCGTCTACGTCAACGTTTACGTCTATATCTTTGTCTACCACCTACAGTTTTGGGTGCACACCAACTTATTGACCTAAGCAATGTGTTTACTTTGCGCATTTTTGCGACTTACAGTTAGTCAAGTAATTATTATGATAAAAATAAAAAAATAATCGTAAAGAAATGTATTGGATAATACTAATCCTAAAATTAACAACGAAAAAATTATCCTGGTGGCTATATAACCTATTTTTGCAGAAAAATACTTTAAAAAGTTCTTTAAAATTTGTTATTTTCATTATTAGTATTACTTATTTTTTGTTGTGGCCTTTTGCTCTCTTGAATTGTTTGTGTATTAAAAAAGTCACAGATGTCACATCTGATGAAACGAGGAAAAATCAATCAATGCGTTTATCAGGGACCGTAACTTTTATAAGCTTTAACCCATTAATGGCTGCCCATAGATCGGCTGGTACGATTTTGATGAAATTTGGAAATGTGTGCCTAGAAGACCATAGAAGTTGAAAGAAACAAAAAAAAAATTTTATCTTCAAATTTAATTTTTTCGATTTCCATAAATTTTTCAGTTTTTTTCGATAACATTTTCTATGCAGAAAAATAGCTAGATATTTACCTGTAAAAAACTACAGGTATAACAAGGATAACTAAACTGTTCAATTTTTATACTTATATTTTTATTATTTCTCTTTACTATGAAATAAATTTTGCCTCGATATCTCTCACATGCCCCGAGCTTGAATTTTTAAAGTGTCAATACTTTTTTGGGTATTTAAATACCCATTTGCTTAAAATGGGTTAAAATAAAAATTTTAAATTAACAATTATTTTTAAATTTTTTTTTTAAAGCTACGAAATAACAAATATTTTAAATTTTTATTTAAAAAGTCAAAAATAATCATTAAAACTCAATTTTTAATTTATTTCGAATTTTTTCAGTTATTTTTGATTTTTATTTAAAAGTTACAAATAAGAGTTATTTCGTAACTTTTATTTTTAAAATCAAAAATAAAAGTTAAAGCTCATTTTTTCTTCAAGTAATTATTGGCAAACAAAATACCAATTGATACTAAAAATACCAAAAATATACTAGAAATCATAAAAATACCAAAAAATAGTATTACTTTAATTTTGATTTTTTAATTAATGTTACGGAATAACTCTTATTTATAGCTTTTAAAATAAAAATTAAAGATAACTCTTATTTTATATTTTTATTGAAAAAATCAGAAATAATTTTTGTATCACAACCTTTTATTAAAAATTAAATTTCAACGATAATTTTTGCCTTTTTAAGTAAAAATTAAAAATAAGAATTAAATTTGATTAATATCTTATAAACTGAAAATATAAGTTTTTGGCTGATATCAATAGTTCCGACTGAAATAGGAATTTTGTACTATAGCATATTTCCTTGACTTTTTAGTTGAAATTAGTATTTATAAGTCTTATTTGCAGTCCCTGGCGTTTATTATCCCAGTATTTTTAATTGGTGATAGATTAGTTATGTGTTTGATACCTAAATTGCTTTCATCATTCATTATTGCTGTGCTCTTCACTCCGTTTATTCTTTTGCCTTGCGTCCCAGTTGCTAATTGCTGTTGGTTCGGATTACTAATTTAGTAATTAAGACCCGTCTGATTCTCGCCTTTTCTATCCTACTGAGGGATGACTCGAGGGTACACTCAAGGTCATGAAGGCGTAAATCGTTTGCAGCTTCAGTCATTTATTTAATTATTTTAACTCGTTAGCTCAGCGCCTTTGAAAGGATTCAGCGCTGGGCAGACTGAATCAAGTCCTTAGACTTTCGGTCAGCCGACACTCGTATTATTAGCGCATTTTGTGTAAATAAAATATTTAATGAGCCTGCCCAGCTCACTAAATATGGTCGTTATTGTGGACCCTTAAGTCAACTTACCATGCCAGCTGCATACAAATTAAGCCATAAACTTTAAGGCGTATAGGATTCACTTCACCTCCAACTTGTCTTGAATTTGCTCTCGATTGCTCGCTCAATTGACTGGCCATCAACTCGATACACGTATCGAGCTTACTTTACGGCCACACATAGACACGTAGGCCTCGAAGGCAGTACAACAAAGTAAAGAAGTTAAGAAGTACAAACGAGGAAGCCCGACAGTGAGAGACCCTGTAGCTGTACCTTAAAAATCAGAAGCCGTACGAATCGAATTCTACTTTCGAATAGGCAGAAATAAAGTGGGGAGCAGCCGCTTGCTCCCGGAGCCACTGCGTGCCCACCACTGATTTAAACTGTTACCAAGCCACTTTCTGCCTGTTACCAAATTTTGTTTACACTATTTTTTGAACAAACTTAATAAGCTGTATGTACTTTTTAAACACAGGGTCTTTATAAAAAGGGGGAAAAATTAAAAATTAATAAAGCAAACCAGTTTTAAGTTGGTGGTTTAGCTTTCTGCGCAGCCCATTGATGAGAACGAGGGCTGTGAGGCTGCCAACTATAAATATTTGTGGCCATGAGCCCAACGTATTCTGTAGTCGATACAAAGAAGGCTACTCAATTGACAATTCTCGTTTAACCCGTAACACGATTGTTGTTGTTGTTGTTGTTGCTGTTGTCGCTCAATTATGTATATTGTCATCTCTGTTTGCAGTTGCTGCTGTTGCTGCTGTTGCCCTCGTTTGCTGTTGTTTCATTTAGTGCCCTTGCCGCTTTCACACTTTATGCATTATTCAGATTTCCCACACGATATGACCAGGCTCGCCTTCTTTTCTTTCCATTCACGTCCTCGTCCTGATTCTCATTCTCGTTCTCATTCAAAGCTCGCTTGCAATTCAACAATTCAGACACTAAAGTCCTGACTCTGCCATGAGCTTCGAGCCTCAAGTACTGCTGTTTTTTCAGTGACGACGTCGTCGTCATCATCATCAGCGCCCTTGATTCCTTCAACATGCTCGCACTTTATAATTAATAAGCAGCGATTTTTTTTATATTTTTTACACACAATACATACATATTCTGAACCCTAGCGATTTTTATGCGCAACAACCAGGCGAGTAAAAACCTTTCAACATTTGCGCTCATGCGTGGCCCTAACTCGTTGCCCTCCCCTCGCCAGCAGTCCCCGCCCCTTTACGAGGGTCTCGACGTTGAGCGTTGAACCAAAAAACTGGATTCTCTGGATTCGCTTTTGTGGTTTTTGCGCATATTTTAATAGTCAAATTTAAATCAATTTTTTATGCGTCTTTTCATAAAATTCATTGTTGTGATGTTGCCAAACTTGATCATAATTTAGTGCGCATGTATCACAGCGTAATTGTCTCTAAAAATCAGCTGGGATATAAATAGTTTATTTGAAATAAACTTCTTTTAAACTATGAATATACAGGCCTGTTCCGGTTTTCACTTTCGGTAAGATTTTGCGGAAGTGAATTTCTTAAACCTGCTCTATTATCATTTCGGCGAAGTTCTACGGATTTATTTCACTTTGAGGTGAGGAGTTTAAGTCCGATAAAGTGAAAAACGAGAATTTTTAAATACTTAGCCTTAATGAAAAGTGAATAAATGCATTTCACTAATTGCTATAAAATAAAAAGTGAAAACCGGAACAGGCCTGATAGTTAAATAAATTACTTAAGTAGTTACAGAATTTGTGTAATTTTTTTGGCTTTTTTTTTTTGAAGATCTTTGCCATAAGATAATTTATTTGAGTTTCAAAACTATAAACTATTATCTTAAAATTGCATTTTATTTTTTTTTTCTTAATTTTTAATTTATAAAATAAATTTTATTTAAACAAATTTCGTTTCAATGGCAGATTTGAAAAATGTTTTAAGATTTTCATCTTCTATTGAGTGAGTTCAATTGAATTTTATGCCCACTTGGCAGCCCCGATCATCGAGTCGCCCAACTAAACTCAGCGAGGGCTCTGCAAGCACTTCTCTAGCAACTCACGTGGAGAGCGAAAAGTACACTCACATACATAAAACCAGTTTGAATTATGCGCAGAGCGACGCGCACTTATTTGACATGCGATCAAAACGAGCAGCAAGTAATTCTGATTGGTATTAATTTATGTACACACGGACACACGTGTGCATGCATGTGTGTGTGTAAATATTCATGCACTAAGAAAAAATAGTAATTGCTTTAAACTGAAAGCAGTTTTACATTATATTGTAGTATGTTAAAATTATTGAAATTATTAATACATAAATATCAATTGAAACTTGAAATTCAGAAAGTATAAAATACATTATATACACTACTGGCCAAATTAATAAGTACACTCTTTCTTTTACTAAAACAGCTATTGAAAGTCAAGTCTTCAAATTTAAAAATTATATTTGGAAAGGTCATCTAAATTCCGTTTGAATGATGCATAACTTTCCTTAACCCATTAAGTACCCATTTAAAAATATTCGAATTTTTAAAAAAGTCAAATTTCAAATCTTTTTTTCTCGATTTTTTTAAAAAAAATGTTGGGATCAGAGCTCGCAAATAACAGTCAACACTTTCAGTGTGTCAGAAAATAACAGTTATTAGCTGACAGAACGATAAAAGGGATGAGAACAAAACATTAATTTATGTTTTTTTCTCAGGTGGCTTATCAGTCAAGAAATAACATTTAATTTTGTTTCCTTATGGTTGTGTTACTCAAAAACTGTTTCGTCTGGAAAAAAAAATCGAAAGTGCCTTCTGAAAATTTAAAATGTTTTTTTTTTTGCTACAATTTTGCGGAAAATGGGTCGTGTAAAAAACATAGTTCATTCTTTTTTTTAACTATGATAGCAAATTAAATAAATCGGAATGCAACGTGTGTGGCAAAATATTAACTGGAACTCATATTAAAAATTTAAAACGTCACAAGTCTCGGTTGAAAGATCCTTTTCTGCGCTTAATTTTATCCTAACCGATAAACGTAGCTCTCTAAGTGCGGAAAATATTAATTCGCTTTTAATTGTAAAGCTTAATTCTAAATAACAATTTTTAATGTAAATAAAAATAGTTACCAAAAAAAATTATCTTGTTCTGTGGGTGTATTGCTTTTTCGGGAGTTTGTGTCGATTTTTGCGCACCTAAAACAAAAACAACTTGAAAAGACACCTTTGACTAACACTTTTGTGTTTTGCTCATTTGCTAACAGTTATTCCGGGAGCACTAGCTAAAAAGTCTTTTTTTAACTGTTATTAGTATACAGAAAGAATTTATTTTCTAAATGGAAAATACTGAGCAGAGAGCACAAACGAAAAGAAGTAAGTGTTCCTCTCAGTGAGAAATCTTCTGGGTTTTAGTTTTTTTCTGTTTTTTCAGTGAACAGATCGAAAAAGAAATAAGTGTTGACTGTTATTTGCGAGCTCTGGTTGGGATGCAAAACATTTTTCATACAATAGCTGTTATAGTAAAAGAACGAGTGTACTTATTAATTTGGCCAGTAGTGTATGTATTAAATTAATTCTCTGACCTTTTAATGTTACTGACATTTTAATGTTAACATTTGAGTTGAATATAAAAACCTTTTGTGATATTACTTTGAATTGATAATACAATTTTGTGACCAAAAATATTAGATTAACTAAATAGCAAAGACAAAAGTCTTTTTTATAAGTGTACACTTGTATAAGCACCTACAGTATATATTTGAAGCATGTCTGACCTGCGCGAGTGCTCAACTGTCGCTTAACATTGTCATGTTAATGAAGACGGGCGCATCACTTGCACATTATGTTAATGAGCTGTTAGCTAAGCAGCATTTAAGTTGTTCGCTCGTTCAGCCTTTGCACTCTGTTGGTTAGCATTGTTGGGGGGTTAATTGCTCTCAAGGGGAGGAGTAAAGGTATTTTTTTTGTCGACAACTTTGTAAATTGCCATTAACATACGACAAATTGTTCGATTACCTAATGAATATTAAATACTTTGAATGAATTAAACACTAATTCCTCTAATTATTCATTGCAGTCCGACGGGCAAAACACTTCGGACGCAATTTCAAATCAAGGACTATTTGCTGACACAGGGTACCTGCAAGTGCGGTCTGCCGTGTCCGCTGCGACCGGAATACTTTTTCGATTTTAATGCTCAGGTAAGTTTAGCCAAGTTAAGCCAACTTGTTTGTCTCATAATTGGCTGTAAATGCCAGCGCACTGAATAGCTGGGTTAGCTGCTGCTGCAAAAACGTCAAAGCCAAAGCCAAAAGCCTGAGCTAAACCTAATTGAATGTGCACTGAGCTAACTAGCAATGGGTTTATGCTTGTATCATGGAGCGACAGAGAGAGAGAGAGAGATAGAGAGAGGGAGGGGGGCACACAGAAACAACATTAAAGCGACTTTCACTAAGCGTTGCAGCCATGTAACTGCCACTCGATTCCAACCCAGAAGGGGGGCGGAAGGAGGCCCCTCCAACAGATGAACGCAAAATATTTGTAAAACCAGTTTGACAACAAATCGGCTGTGTCGACGTTCAAGTCGACGTCGTCGTCGACGTCAGCTGCACAACCATTTAGCCAGCCAGCAACTGAACGGGCAAATGGGCAAACGGTCGACGGTCGAACATCTGCCGCCTTGCTCCAAATTGTCAAGCATTTTCATCTCTGCTATGCATGCGCGAGGGTGAACTGAGCAGTCATTGACTTAAGTAGGAAAACAATATTTGTTAAATTAACTTTTAATCCATTAAAAAAAAGTTTTGTATCATTCACACGGAATTAAAATGACATTTATTGATGCCAATATGCTAACGATTATGGCGCAAATAAGACTTAAATGTAAAAATTCTTGCTGTGCCAAAACTTTTGTGTGTCACTGTATATAGAAAAGATGAGAATCTTGAATTGCTCTATAAACTGAATTACTCTTAAAATAAAGAAAATTGAAAAATGAATGCATTTCCATTAAATAAGGTAGCGCTTTCTTACTTAACCCAATGACTTATCAGCCCACCCTCGCTTGTGTACATCAATGTATGTACGTATGCATAAAGAAACTGAGAATCGCAGTGAAATCGACTGCAATCAGATTCATTTCCAATTGGAGCTGCAAAATGCAGCAAGACGTCAGACCGACCGTTAACGGTAAATCACACATAGTACTACACAAAGAGGGCGGGGGGGAGTGTGGCGCCTTTTTTTTGTTTTTCTTATTATTTCTCTTCATTTCTTGAACTTTTTTGTTTCTCTTTCTCTTATTTGCACACGGTCTCGGTCTCGTCTTTCAGCTTTTAGCTTCGTCTCGACGGAGGTCATTAATTTAAGTTTATGGTTTCTCTTTAATTTGGCTTGACGTCGGCGCCAACGTCAACAGCGACGTCGTCGTCCGCCCACACGCAATCAATGTCCTTTTCAACACTCACACTTACTTTTCGCTCCCTCTTTCACAGAGAAGAGAGAGAGAGAGAGCGAGAGAGAGTGAGAGACTGCGTCGATTGTCGTCTTTGTGTCGCTCGTCAATCGATTTTTCGGTGCAATGCACTTATAACTTATCCCCAATCCTCTTTTCCCTCATCTTTCTGATTTCTTCACTTGGCAACTCTGCAGGCGCTGACTGGATTTTCCTTGTGTTTCCTTTTGTGTGTGTTCGTATGTGTGTGTGCTTGTGTGTATGCCTCAGCTGAGTGCGTGCATATTATCAAAAGGCAACCGCAATTTGTTTACTAAACACTTTATTGTGCCACCGAAGGAGTCTTCCCTACTGCCAATACCACGCCGAAGTTGACCACAAGTCATTGACTGTTTTGGCTCCAGCTTCAGATTACTCTCTCTCTCTCTCTTTCGCTGTCTCTCTCTATCTGCACATCAGTGCTGCCAATCTAGCTTTTTTCCTTGTCCCTTTTGTTATTTTGCAAACTACTTTAGGCGGATGAAATGCCAAACGTTTTCTATTCAGAATTGATTTAGATTCTTTTTATTTGGAATGCTACGCCCACAAATCGAAGAGGGGAGTTTCCATAGCTTTTTTGAAGTTAGAGACTTGAGTTTTGATACACTTGATAAGTCTCTTGGCATTCATGCGATCAGAAAGTTTCATTATGATGCCATGATTCCATTCCTAGATAACCGAAGAAAGAAACGAATTGCAAGACAAATTTTCAAACTAAAAACTTGAGTTTAACTCGCCAAAATCTTAATGAATACAGTGAACCACTTATGTCTTCATACACCATAAATTTGTCAAATTTGCGTATAATAAAGATGTTTTAATGCGGGTTTCCTATACTCATCTTTTATTTACTTAAATTCCGTTCGAACGATACAAATATTTCTTTAACCCATTAAGTACCATGGAATATTTTGAGTTTAAAAAAAAAGTATATCTTTCAAGTTTTTTCCTCGATTTTTAAAAAAAAATATTTGATGCAGAAAAATTCTTCAAACAATTCTAAGATTGACTGCAACAAAAATTTTCAAAAATCTCTTCGCTAGTATTTTTTTATGATTTTTTGAAAATTGCTAAAATGTACTATTTTAACCCCTTTTTTCTCATTTTCATACAACAAGTAGCTTTTAAGCTTTAGTATTATTCGAACGGTATTTAAGTGAATAAAAGGTTAATATAAAAAACCCGCAGCAAAACATCTTTATTAGTATTTATTTTTTCATTTCATTCTCTCGAATTTTTCTGGTTGTTTTGCACTGTTATTGTGGCGAATAGTTGGCATCTCTGGTGGCAAATGGCAACTGCGCTTTTTATATTTTTGTACTCTTGTCGACATCTCTTGGCACATTCAACTCACTGTCTGAAGTTGCCCCTTCCCCTTCCCCTTCCCCTTGCAGCCTCCCCTTTGGAGGGTCTTCGGTTTTGCGTTTTGGCAATGATTGATGTGCAATGTGCCTCCATAATGAAGTCTACGTTCGTTTACTTATTTGTTAGCTTTTTGTTTTGATTATTGCCATTTTGCTGTCGCTTAAGTTGCCTTTGTGTCTTGCACAGACAGAGAAAATCAGAAAGAAAGAGAGAGAGAGAGAGAGGTGTGGTAGGTTAGGGATTGTGATGGGTGAAAGTCGTTGCCACCAGACACCGCTAGACAGCGACTTAGTGTCACTCTGTCTGTCTGTCTGTCATGGACTGAAGCCGGTGAGCATGTCCAATAATAACATATCGTGTGTCGTCTATATTGCTGCAATGCTGCGAGGGTCGTATTGTAAATTGTCATTTAGTTTTAAACTCACACTTTAATGAGATATTTAAAACTGAAAGACTTGTTATTAATTAAACGAGATATTTATTAGTATATTAAATTTAAAAACTTTTAAATTTTGCCAATCAAACATTGATTATTTGATTTGTTATACTAATTTCATTTTCCGAATAATTAAAGTAATCAAGAGTTGGAAGGCTATTGATTTTATTTATAGCTGAATCAGCTTACGATGCATCTTAATGGATGTTATCGCCCTCTGATCTTTGCACGTGTGTGTGACACATTTGATCATCTAAAATATTCAGCTTATTAATACTGATTAATGCTATTTATTAAATCAGTTGATAGCTCGAATTTATTTATTGCTCATTTTGTCTATCTGTATCTCTCTTTCTATCTCTATCTCTCAGTCTATCTCTATCTCTCTGTTTCTCAATAACCACATCACTTACTAAAGATTCGAATTCAACTGATGCTGACAATAATTACTTTTTTTTTTTTCAATTTTTTTCAATTGAAATTCCCAATGATTTCAATAAGTGCGAAAACAATTGCACTTTGTTTTCACAAAGACAATTGACTTTCCTTGAATGTAGAGTGTATAGTATACAATATATACACCCTGTATAATACCCCAAGTATGTACTTAAAACATTTTACTGGCATCTATTTTAAGAACATTGAACGTAATTTGTGTAACGCAAGTTGAGTAAATAAATAAAACGTTGGCCCCGGTTTTACAACGTCGTTTGTAAGTCAGTCTGTCAGTCGACTGACTCAATGCAAACGGGCAACAACAACAGCAACCACAACAATAACAACAACAGCAATAACAACAGCAACAACAAACAGATGCCGCAGCAAGCAAACAAACTTGAGAAGGTCAGCTCAAAAATTTACAGCTCAATAAAAATGAAAATCAAACTTAAACACAAAACGCAAAACAAAAAACAAAATTTAAAGGCAATGGGCATTGTTTTGTTGCTGTTCTTGTTGTTGTTATTTCTGCTGCTGTTGTTTTTTGGTTGACTTTTAAAACAACATTACATATCGTACAAGTCACAAAAGTCAGTTGGACGATGAGGCACCGCCTTGATTTCCATCAACTTTTCGATTTCTACTGTGCGTGAAGGCTGCACATTGCCCTACATACTTGTATAGTACGAGGGGTGACTGAAAAGTCATTGGGCTTATCGTGAAAAGCGACATTTTTTAATAAGACACATTGCTTAAGAAATCTTTGAAAACTTTTTTTATTATTAGGTCCAACATTTTATGAATATGTCTATTTTCCGGAATCATGTATTATATATTTCCAATTGGTTGTTGATGCTGATCAAGAATATATAGACTAGGTTGTCCTTTAGTTTTTTAAAGTCATTATTTTTAAACGCAAACGTTTTTTTTAAGCGAAAAAACATCGAAAAATTTATAATCAGTGTTAAAACACAGTTTTTTCATGTTTCGATGCAATTTTGAATGTGCTCCAATTAATATGAAAATTTATTTTCATATACTTTAGGACCAAAAGAACAAAACAAAAAAATAAAAATTAAAAAACAAAATTTTATTTGTTTTGTCCCATACAATTTTTAATTTTTTCGATTCAAGTTACGGGTTATCATACTTCGATTAAGATACAAATGTACTTCCGAGTGCTTTAGGACCAAATGAACACACCTAGCCCGTATGCGTTTATAAATAATCACTTTTACATAATAAGGGACACCCTAATATAGACTTTATAGAATCTGCGATGCCCCCTTACTTACATGCATTCCAAGAAATATTGCATATTTATTTCATTTTATTTAAAACTGAATTTGTCTTAAAGAAAATAATGGTAAAAAATATACATATTCACATCTAAAGAAGTTGTGTTTTTAGCTTAGGTTAATGACTTATCAGTCCACCCTCGCACATCATCCATAGGGCAAGAGATGTCAGGGCCAACAGGGCAAGTATCCAAGATCCGAAACTGAAAGTGAGACCGAGTTTGAACGCAGGGCAACTTTTAATCCCCGTGAATTGTTTTGCAATCATTAACACATTCACATTCACATTCAAAGTTCCCGTTGGGCTCTTTCGCTTTGTGTTGCCCAGAAACTCAAACTCACTGGAGCATGTCCACGTGACGTGGCTGTCGCTGCTGCACTTTTCGGTCAATTTGCATATATAAACAGTTAGGGCTAAGGGAAACTGGAGAGAGTGTTAGAGGGAGTGGAAGGGAGACAAAGAGAGAGAGAGAGAGAGGAAGGTGCGATCAACAACGAAATGACGTAAAATGCAGCAGACAATTTAGCATATTCATGGCACAACAACTAAAACAATTAACATTGGGCCAGCAGTGACAGCAGGTGGGACGAGACAGCGCAACGGCAATGTGTCAGTTGAGTTCGCATACCCAATACAACAATTGTCACAGGGTATATCGACTCAGTAATTCATAAATAAAGCCAAAACTTACTGCATTTCTTAAGGAATTCTTTATAATTAATCAAATTAGCTGTATTTAAATCCACTTAAGGCCCTATTCTCTTTCAGCAAAAAATTTTTTTCGACTTTTTTTTTTTGCATTTTTTTATAGCTTGGAGATTTAAGAATATAACCCTAAAAGGGTTTTTTGAAATTCGAAATACTTTAGAAGATATGGCCATTTTTATCCAGCAATGTTAATGTCAATGCAAGGAAAGTCAAAACTTTAAACGCGTTTATCTCGAAACCACGTTTTTCGAGCTGGCGGCCACGATTCCGCCAGTTCTACTGAACCGATTTGGATGAAACAAAGTTTAATCGACGTAGAATTGTCACCATTCTGGCCCGAAGTAAAATAAAAATTTTGCGATTTTTTTTACTATTTTTTTTTTACACTAAACTACAAAAAAAATAGGTCCAAATTCGATTTGTAATTTCAAGTGGCCGCCATTTTGTCAAAAAAAATCGCAAAATTTTTATTTTACTACGGGCCAGAATTACATCTATACTGATTATTTTTTCATTTCCGACGCTCCGGAGACCCGGAATCGTGGCCGCCGTGACGTCACCTTTTTTTTGCACCACCAACTTTGAAGTCTCATTACTTTTTGAACAGCCCTCGTATCGAGGCAAAAAAAAATTTTTTATTTTCTTTCATTCATTACTAGTTCAATAAAAAACAAAATTCAAATATCTTTTTGCGTTTTCAAATGAGAATTTTTTCAAAAAAGGTCCAAAAACAGCAAGCTGAAAGAGAATAGGGCCTTAATAAAAATGTCAAATTTGTTCTTGATATACAGTGTGTCAAGTAAATTTTCATTCACATATTTTATACTGAGAGACAAATGTGTGTTGCTGTTTAAAAAAATTAATAAAAAAGAATAAAATTTTTTCCCTGTGATAAAAGTTACTTTACATTCTATGAATTGTTCTATGTAGCTTTCTAGGGTATAAAGTCTTCGACTACCCAACGACTGCTTTTGTTGCCTGTTGTTTTCGCGTAATTTTCACGTCACTCTAAATGTGGACAGGAAGAGCAATTGCCGCGAAAATTTCAGCTTCACTTTTAGGCTAAATTGAATTTCTGGTGCAGAATCGAGCTGGGAACAACGAGTATTTGGTTGAGTTGGGTTCAGTTCAGTTTGGTTTCGTTTCGATTCGTTTGGTTTTGTTGCGTTTCTTGCCAGTCATTTGGATGTGTTCTTGTGGAAACTTCATTAGTCCAAATTAAATGTTGTTCGCGCCAAGAGCAGACAGCGTGGCATTAACATACGACTTAAAAGGTGGCAGCAACAACAACTAGGGAAATGTGCAGCTGACGTGTCCGAAAAGTTGTGGATTGTTGCCATTAATAGGTTCCAATTGAGAAACTAATCTATCTTCTGTTGGAAGATAGGGTAAGAAGTTTGGGGACAGACGTGAGAACAAGTAGCTACTATAAACATTTTAAATTTCAATAAAAATAAGTAACGGCTATAAAAACTACAATTCTGAATCTTTACTTTTACTCGCGACTGTTCAAAATTGACAACAATCAATTAGGTTAAATGAAAGCTTCTGATATGGAATGTTTGATGTACATTTTAATGCAAGATATTGTCCATATTTAATTATTTTCTTAAATTTCAATTGATTTTAGTTTTTTTTTTTATGAAATTGAATTTAAAATTTAATTTTAGACACACCAGATCATTTAATTTTAATTGATTTTGTAATTTAAATATAATTATATATTTTTTACTTTAATATTTAATTTTAAATTAATTGTTGTGTCGGCTGCTTTTAGCTTGACAATAAATAAATAAATCAAATGGTGTTTTGGCTGTTCTAAATGGACAATGGTCAACAAGCATCTGCTATGAAATGATGTTACAATCTTAAATGCATTCCTTACAAAATCTTTTTGATTTGACTTTCCACAAAACATTTCCGCAATGCAGTTTGAATGCAGACGGAATGCATTCTGGATTGCCACCTCTAAGTTTCCACTTTGCACTACAACAACTTGACCCCCTTTCGCTGCTTCTTGGCGACGAGTACAGAGAACAGGGAACAGGGCACAGTGAGTGTGCATTGCATGTGCACAGCAGCGAATGTTGAGCGATTTCCGCTGCGGGTTACGTCATGCATTGCAAAGTGTCCAGTGATGGGGATGGAGATGGAGATGGAGATGGGAGGGCAACACGGAAAGGCACGGAAATCTTGCAGCGCAGCAATGTCCTGGCGTCGTGTCGGGACGTGACTGAGCGATTACTCACATCCGCCATTGCCGCAAGTTCCTGTCGCAAGTGCGCGCAATTTGGCAAGGGCGAAAGCATGAGTCAGTGTTGCCAAAAATAAGCTAGATAAAATAACCAAAATTTCCAAAATAAGTAAAAAATAAAAGGAATAAAAAAATACTTAGTTCAAATGCAGACAAAAAATTTTTGGCTTTTGTACTTTCACTTAATTTACAAAATTTTCAAGATATGATAAATTTATATAGTTATATATCAAATCCTCTGCTTCGCTAAATTATTATTCTACAGTCAAAATTAAATTTAAAATATTTAGAGGCCAATTTTAGTTCTAACAGAATTTGTCAAGTCTTCACAAACCAATTCTGTGAATATTTAAAAAAAAATTGTGGTTTTTGTACTTTCACTTAGCTTACAACATTTTCAAGATATGATAAAATTATATATTGTAGTTTTTCACATCCTCTTCTTCGTTAAATTATTTTTCTACAGTCGAAATTAAATTTCAATATTTAGAGTCCAATCTTTATTGTATCAAAATTTGTCAAGTCTTCACAAACCAATTCTGTGAATATTTAAAAAAAATTATGCTTAACAACTAAGTTTTTTAACATTTTTGCATTTAATGTGTTGAATTGCATATAATTTTTGTTAATTGCAAAGCTATAAAAATGCCAGATTTATGGCTTCAAACATTAAACAGAATTTATATACATTTGCATTTCAAAATATGCTACATTTAGCAATAAATAAGCTAAAACGGCAGCACTGGAGGGAGTAAAAGCACCACCACCAGCTGGAGCTAAATCACCAGCAAGGGGGGAGGAAGGTAGTTAGGGAGGGTGATGTGTCGGTCTGCACGGGGGCCAACTCATTGTCGAGTCTAGGCTAGGATTAAGGCTGTCGGGCGTATGGCGTCTGGCGTCTGACGACGACGACGTCGACAGACCCTCGACGGTCATTATGACGTTAATGAAATCCAACACCGGTCATACAGCTGTGCACAAGCTTCACACCTGACCAGCAGACCAACAGACCACCTGCCTGCCTTGTCACCACCACTACCATCAGCAATGTGGCATTTGCATTTCACCCACTGACCACAGCTCCCGCTAACGTGGCTCGCCAACTTGTCCTCCTCCTCCTCCTCTGTCGGCTGCACATTTCCCTTTAATTTCGTCGCAATTATGCATGCAAAAGTGCAATGTTTTGTTAGTTTTCTTTTTTATCCCTTTCGTTTTGACTCAGCCTTTTGGCATTTTATTGCGTGCTTTGCCCAATCCGCTTCCCTGCAGTTTTCTGTGTCTCTGCTTTCTTGCCGCACTCGCTTCAATTAAAGTCTGGCAGTCATAGTTATTGATTATTTCAAATATACCGATTACAAATATGCAGTACTGGTTTTTTTATTAACAGATTAAGAAATTAATTGCAGTCAAAGTTTATAGTATTTAAATTAATATTTGAATCACATTTTGTACATTATTCAATAAGTGATACAAATATGTATAAATGTAAAAAATAATACATTTTATTATAAATGAAGAAAACAATTTATCAACAGACGCTCTAGTCGAAACTCTGACTATTGTATACCCTTTTCACAATTTAAATATATAGCTAGCAGAAAAAGTCACATTATCAACATCAACAACATTATCAATACTCGCAATAAGCATTTCTGAAAAAAGTTTTTGCAAGTCACTGTTAGAATTGTTTGAAACACTTTTTTGCATCCAAATATTTTTTGTTTGAGACCGGGGAAAAAAGTAGAAAAAAAAACACTGTACAAAAAATTCTAAATTTTCCATAGGTACTTAATGGGTTAAACAAATTTTTGTGTCATTCAAACGGAATTTAAATGATATAATTATTTTAAGAAATCTGCATCAAATCTTTTGTGTAAAAAATATTTTTTTTTTTTTGAATAACTTCATCCACATATATTTTCGTTTTTGAATTGTATACAATTTGCTGCATAATTCAACTTTCTAATACTTTCTTTGTTCGATCTTTATGCGGTTAAATAGGGATATAGATTATTATTAAAAAAGAGAAATTCCGCCATTAAAATAACGTTCTAGTTTGAAAACGGTGAGAATTGAGGAATTTTTCCCAAGCTGCAATATCCCTCCCAATCAAAGAGTTATGGGTATAGCTACCTGAGAAATTGCTACAAGACTTGGCAATTGTCGCACTTGACGGCAACTGCAATTGTCTGATTGCTGCAATTAATCAAATGCTGCTCACGTTTTCCATGCGAATAAATGTGTGAGTGTGATTACAAAATTGATAGAAGCAAATGTGTAGACGACAGTGGCAATGGCGCCTCAATTGATTAAGTGTATATTAATAGCTAATGTGTCAATTTTATGCATTCAATTAATTGCAGGTACCCAACATGCCACTGAAGGTGTTGCCAGGTAATAGCCAGGAGGCAAACTCGGCAACTTCCACGTCGCTCTGTTCACATCAACGACATCTGTTCGCCTCGGAGCAATTGCACAATCCACATTCACATTCACAGCCTTGCAAAGATGCAACAGTCGCGATTTCAGCAACAAATGATGTGTTTACAACGCTGATGACAACAGCTGTTGTTACATCAACGACGTCAACAACGACAACGTCAGCAACAGCCACAGCAACTATACCAACAACACCTACAATAATCGAATTGCCGAATCAAGGTGAGTCAAAGTTAACAAGCATTCTATGTCAACGTTAGGCAAAAGCTAAGAAAATTTTGATATACCGTTTAAAAACCTGTTCAGTTTGTTCTCAACGCATTTTGTACACGAAAATATTTAGTCTTTTGAGGAAAATATTAATTATAGGACCTTTTGTCTAAAAATTTGATGAATAACCTAAACTTCGAATCAAAAAAAAACATCTTGACTTGACTTATTTCTAAAGAATGAAATGCCCAAGAATTTTTGTTTGCTAATTAAGGGGGTTGACCGTGTGACAGCCGCTTTTTTTTTTTTTTTTTTTTTTGTGGGAATTAGTTTTGAAGATTGTAGCTTAAAACTTTGAACTTTTTACCATATATTTATTACTCAAGATGTACATTTAGAAATTTTTTGAAGTCAAAGTGTTCAAATATCAGAAATCAAAAATTAAAAAAGCATTATAATCTGTTTGGCTGTACGTAATTCTTTTTTTTTTTTTTTTTTTATCTAAAAACACATTTTTTTGCCTAATTTTGTTGCATTTAAAAAAAACGACGTGAGCTATTTAAATTATCCTGGTCTATCTCGTAGCCCCACATGTGCTGAGCATACCCTATAAATTTCGAGGCTATCGCTCTAGTCGTTTTTGAGAAATCGTGGCGGCCAAGTAAAAAAAATTGGTTTCGAGTTATAGATGTGATTTAAATAAATTTTTTTTTCGATTTTTGAAAACCTTCACAAGGGTTACTCTTTTAATAATATGGAAGTTTGATTTGACTTTTAACAGAATCTTATAATTTAAATCTCTCTAAAGTGAAATAGCCATGGGGTACAAATGTTGTTTTTGTTTCCGTAAAATAGTGTAGATACTTAGGTGCGATAAGTGCATTCGAGGTCTTCTCGGCAATGCAAACGAGTCCTCGCGAAACAGGGCACAAAAGGAGGTTACAGAAAAGGGAGCAGGATTCAAGTCAACAATCGCATGAATTCATATGAAAACATGTGTACTTATAGAGCCTTGGTTTGTGTACACACAAATACACACACACAAACACACACACTTGCACAACGGATGCAATTGAAATGTGCTTTGGCTGCTGGCAAGTGGAAAACGCCGCCTAGACAATGATAAAGTGAAAATGCACATACCAAAGGAGAATGAAATATCTTGAAAGACAGATGGAAGGCAGTCGGAAAGCGCACACATATATAGACACACACTCTTACACTGGAAAAAAAATCCACGACTCCGAGATAAAATCCCAAATGGTGTCAAAATTTCACTAATCTCGGAATTTCGTAAATGGACTACAAAATACTTTAATTAAGTACGATTTTTTAATTTCTTCTTCCGCGGTCCGCAGTCCGCGCTAGTGACGAAAGCAGCACGAAGGTTTTTGATTATCAGTGCAGTCAAATGTTTTAGGCTTCTTAGACTATTGTAATACTAAGAGTAATTTAACAATAAAATCCTGAATATACATTGCTAATAGAGGTCTGCATGAATTCACTCAAAATTTGAGTTCAAATGAATTAATTCGAACGATGTCGAATTGAGTGAGTGCAAGGCACACTTTGAATTGAATTCGTTTGAGTACGAGTGACATTGAGTTCAAAAATAACAGTTCCTTATCGAAATGAGTGCGAATGAAGGAATGTGCTATGTAAAATAATGAATTTGAAATGGCCGAAATCAATCGAATGATTCACAATTTTAATTGTCAAATGGCTGCTTTTTTTCACTTTGTTACAATTTTCCACCGGGTCGGTCGCAAAGGAATGATGACATTGATTGTCTGTGTTGGTGGAATAAGCAGAAAAATATTTTTGCCTCATTGCACAAAACAAGCTGCATATGAATATTTTGTGTTAATAATGGAGAAGCATTGTTTTATTGCCACCAACACAGACAATGTCAAAAAAAAATTATTTTTTCAGATTCAAACCTATATTTGAGACTCTTATTAATAATAAAAATTAGATTTTGATTTTATAAATTGTATTAATATTGCTCTTTATTGTTTTTTTTCTTATATTCATTACAACCATGAAAGCAACAACAGAAAATACGCATACAAAAAAGAAAATATGAAAATTAAATCGAAATTCGAATCAAACTCGAATTAACTCAAAACAAAGTAGCTTTCTCACTCATTCAGTTTGTGTCTATCCGTTTGAACGTTGTCAACTGAGTTTGACAAAAACGAACAAACTCAATCAAAATCTTTCGACTTCGCATTCGACTTCGTTCAATTCCTTTCGAACATGAATGCTTCGAACTTCGTTTTAGCTCATTCATGCAGACCTCTAATTGCTAAAAATGTATATTAGCAGAAATCGAGAATTTTAAGCTTGAACTTTAGAATAATTTTGTTCTGTGTACATGTTGTACACAGTCATGCTGAAGAAGCTTTAAGCTCCAGCGCTTTGAGGTCGTCGTTGTCGTCGTCGTCGTCGTGGTCGGCATGGTATCATCGTTAACTTTCACAGGAAGTGCATTTGAACCTCCTTGAATCGTCAGCCTTCCCCTTTTTGTTTTCTTAGCTTGTTTCTCTCTGCGTCCTTTGTATGACCAGTTCTAGGATCCAAACGAGTTTACTGAAGGACGTTACAGAAATATCACAACTTTGTGTAGCCAGGCAATTGTAAGCTGTAAATGTTATGCTTATTAAATACCCGTCAATTGTTTAACATTTCCACTTCACAAGGGCTCAAACACTCGTTGCGGCTTTTAATAAAGAAGTTACTAAAATTGCTAGAGGTAGTTTGGGAATATTACTAAAACTTTTCTTCTGTGGCGCTTCAAGATATGCAATTTAAAGGGATATAAAGTGATTATTTTTATCTAATAATTTTAAAAACTTTGCTGTACAAATTTAAGTCTTCTAGCTCTCATCATTTAAACTGTAAGTTGTTTAACTTTGAGCCACTTCCAGATTGAATCTTAAAAAGTTCTTATCTCACCTCACATGAAAAAATAAGCCTTTTAGCTCTTACCGTTTAGACTGTATTAGCTCACCAGTCGGAATAAAAGTTTTCTATATATTTAGACGATGCATTTCCTGTTTAGTTGACTTTATATTCATTCAGTTTGTATTTACTAGATATGTTTGTCAGGTTATTTCTGAATTTTCTTCATCGTACAAACTGTGAGTTGCTGCAACGAACTGTTTTCCCTTTTTCATCCTCACTTTTGAGTTGTATGGCATTCAACGCATTTGGATTTCAATTTGAGATATGACCAAACTGTTGCCAACTTCCAGAAAGTGCACAATGGGCACCATCACAATGACGAAGGGTTCAACGCGTTGGGGGTCAACTTTTAAAGCCAACACCACAGAGCAAACACGCTGCCGTTGTTGGGGCATTTTTGAACACCCTGTCAGTTCGTGTATTAGGGGAAGTTAAGCTCAGTAGCTGGGCAAGCATTTTGCAAACATTGTTAAAAACTTTCAAATGCAAAAGGTTAATTGAAACAAAAGGCAGTTGACGGCAAAGTTTAGCGATGCACAATTCGCAGTGATTCAGCTATCGGGCATTTCTCTTTTTCACTCCGTCTCCTTCTCTCTCTCTCTCTCTCTCTCTCTCTCTCTCTCTCTCTCTCTCTCTCTCTTTCACTCCCTGGTACCCCTGCAGTCCTTCGTGTGTTGGCCAGTTTGAAGTACCTCATCCTGGAGGCCAATCAGCGACCATTAAAAGTGCCACACAAAGCAAAAGTTTGCCGCGTTTTAGAAATTGTTCGCGTCTGCGGTTTGCTGAGTGTTTGCGTGTGTGGGGAAGTGTAAATTTGTGTGTGTGTATGTATGTGGATCAGAGCTCCCGAAATTTGCTCTATTTTTTTCATGGCTCCCAAAAAAAGTGTTCGCTCCCAGACACCTTTGGGAAGTGCTCAGATCAATATCAAATATTTTGCTCTCAAACAAAAGAGCAAAACTAAAGAGCAAAGCACGTTATTTCGAATTTTTTTTTGATCTCGTGCTCAGCTAAACGAATCTCATAAAAGTAGGCTCTTTCTATTTAAATTTATACGTGCATGTGTGTAAAGCAGCTGAGCTTCACTCGCATTTTGAAATTCGTTTCGACAAGTTCATTCAAAAAAATTCATTTATTTTTTACATTCAACAATGAAAATAATAAATCTGTCTGTAATGTGTGTGGCCTACAAATAGCAGGAAAACACATTACAAATTTAAGGCGTCACATGTCTTCAAGGCATTCAGAAGTCTTGGAGAATTTGAATGATTATGATTCCAACATGACACAAAATCAAAAAAAGAGAAATTACCATTGAGCATAAACTCGCTATTATTAGTAAAATTAAATTCAGGCTAATAAAAAATATAAGTTCTTTAAAAACAATGTTTGTGGTTTTCCTGCATAAGAAACAATAGTGGATAATTGCACAGCTTGAAATTATGTGGTTGAAATACATTCTTACATATAAGATTTTTTTCGAGACCAAATGTCAAAGTGCTCTTTCGCAATGTGCTCTCGCTCAGAGCGTCTCCCTTACAAGTTTCTTTGCAAGTGTTTTTTTTCTAAGGGTTTGATCGCCTACTTTGAGATCAATATAGGCACAAATGAGCAAATTCAAAAAAACAAATAGCTCCGAGCACTCGATTTTGCTCTTGCTCTTTGAATTTTTGTGCTCATTTCAGTGCACAGACTGCTTAGAAAAATTTGGTTGAGCAATTTTCGGGAGCTCTGATGTGGATCAGAATAAAGGGTGCTTATTAAGAGCTGCAAAAATTACAATCATTTTATTTAGCAATTAATTATTGCACAACTGATTTGACTGTAATCACAATTGAATATTATGTCAATTTTTTCATTGTTTGATTTTGCATCAACTTGTTTTATTTTTTTTTTTTTTTTTTTTACAAATTTAATGTTTTCCAACTGTCCACTTTTCCATACTTTGACACTTTCTCAAAAACTTCAAACTCTCAAGCTTTTTCCAAACTACTTATTTTCTTTCGAAATGTCAATTATACAAGAATGATAAGTAGTCTGACCTACAATTTTATTCCACATCAATATTTGAATTAGTTGAATAATGTAAGTCTTTTCCAGCACTGGACTCTTTTCATGCATAGAACTTAAGCATATCAAAAAATCCCAACTATCAAAACTGCATTTAACAGGGACCGCAAATAATGATTATTTAAATTATTTTACAACAGAAAATCATTGACTTAAATACATATACAAAAAAAATAATGAATATGATTAAATTTGAGCGATAAAAATAAAACTCACATATAATCATTATTTATGATTTTTATTTTTATCGCTCAAAATGAAACTGACTTTTAATTTATGGCTTTTGTGTAGGATTTTATCCAAATATCTTTGCATATTCCTTTAAAAGAAACCCAGGGGACCCTTCATATGCAAAAAGGAAATATTTAAAATAATAACGTAATCTCTTTTAAAAGTAAGTTTTGCTTTAAGTGATAAAATAAAAATCATAAATAATGATTATTTGTGAGTTTTTTTTTGCTCAAATTTTTATCATTATCACTGAAGAAAATCCTTAAAAATCTTTAAATAATCATTATTATGTAATTTTTATAATATAACTCAATGATTTCGGTCCCTGCTATTTAATAATTACAATTAAGTTTTTAAATTGCAAAAAAAAAAATTTGGAAAATACGACATATTGGTATTATTTACCGATGAATCGACAACTCGATTCTTTATTGTTGATTTTAACATTTCAATTTTAGATTTGATTCAAAGTTTGGATTTACAACATTAGATTTTTCATAAATTTACAAGATCTTTGAAGGTTTGATGTTTTTTTTAAAATCATTACTCTTATTTGCAGTACGAGATTTAAATAAAATATTACAATGCAATAATATATGAATGTATTTATGAGTACTGAGTCAGCTTTTTCTGCACACCTTTTCCATGCCACCTTTTTCCATATTTGGAGTCCAACCTTTTTTCCCTCCGCCTCAAATGATTTTGTTCTGCACGTTCCCGTGTTTTGATTTTATTGTACACAAGTTTGGTTTCGCAGTCACTTGACAGACAAGTGGCCATCTGACCTTTGAGCGTGTCCTGAGCTTGGGGGACACTTTGAGGACAACTTGTTCTCTGCATCAGCAATTTGACTTTGACTTTGACTTTGACACTCAATTTCTGTTTTCTTTTGCAGATGTGCATTGTCACAAATACAGCAAACATAACAATAACAACAACAAAGTGGCTAATAGATCGTCCTACTCTAGAGTGGTTCCATCCCTGCCCCTCTCCACAGCGGCGATTGCTCAGAAAACTAGTCAAGCAACAGGAGACAAGCGACCAGCAGCGGCTCCAGTTCCAGTTCCAACTCCAGCTTCGTCTGCAGCATCTTCGGTGGCGTCTGTGGAGCATGTGATACAACTAAACGCTTCGAATTCTGCTCCTGCTCCTGCTCCCGCGCCCAATTTCAAGGATGATCCGGCGGGTTATCTGCAGCAGCAGACGACGTTGCTCCACAACACGCTGAACGTGGGCTTGGAGGCCAAACCCGTGGCAGCCACTGTCCGATCCTTGCCCCTGGAGTCACAGCAGCAACAGCAGCGGCACAGGATTCGTCGCCTCTCGCTCTTTGCCGGTGGCAAATGGGAACTGGAGCCGAATTCAGCCACGACCACGTCGTCGTCGTCATCTGGTGTTGCATCTCCACGTTCCCTGCACGTCGACACGGCCGTGGCCTTTGTGCGTCCCCAGAATCCGCAGATCACGAGCATTACCATGTTGCCCGCGTTGCCACAGGAGTCGCCCGTGTCCAGCAGTGGCCCCGCCGAGCCGGCGGAGAAACGGCCCGAGCAGGTGGGCGCCATTTCCACCAGTCACGAGAGTCCCCGGCACAGTTTGTCCTCGCCCACGGATTCGCTGGACTCGGCCAAGAGCACACCATCGCCATCGCCGAAGCCGGCACAGCTGCAGCTCCAGATCCAGGCCCAGCCCAGTCCACAGCTGCGTCTGCTGCGGCAACAGTGCCAGCCAATTGGCAGACAAACCACATTGGCCTACAACGGCAATGGAGGAGGCGCCACGCTGACCAGGAGCATTGTCACCACCACGGCGGGCATCAGTCGTCCTGGGACGACGCTGAGCAGCGCCAGCTCCACGGTGGCTCAGCTGCAGTCCATGGCGAATCCCGCTGGTGGCAATCAGCTCATCATGACCTCATCCGGCCAACTGCTGGTCATTCCCACAGCCAGCAAGCAACAGGCGGCGCCTTCACAGCCTCAGCCTCGATCCACACCAGGCGCAGGAGGCGCCAGTTACATTGTCAGTCACAGTCAACCGTCGGCATTGCTGAGCACGAGTGGCGCCAAGTTGTTGCACCATCACCATCATCAACAGCAGCATCATCATCACCAGATCATCAGCTCGCAGGCCAGCCAAATCAGCCAGATCAGCCAGGCGGGGCCACAAACGGTGGCGCCTCCACAGACCGTTCTCCTCAACACGCTGCCCAACGGCGGCTACATCGTGCACCACCAGCAGCAGCAGGTAAATCCACTCAGAATTCAAAATTATACCGAGCTGAAATTTACAGAACTGTAATATTTTCAAATAATTAAAAGTAATGGAAATTAAATATCTTATAATGATCCAAGAAAAATTAATAAACAGGATCATTGAAATTCCAAAACGTTTTCAAGTAAATCGAAATATTTAACAAATTAAGATTAAGTAAATTTCAGATAATTTATAACATTTTAATAAAAAATATTGATGATGCAGACCAGGGGTGCCCAAAGTTAACTTATGCATGCGCACGCACCAATACAATATAAAAATAAAACGAAAAATTTTTTTATTTCAATGTGTACACAGAAAAAAAATAGGAACATGTTTCGAAGTAAACTTCTTCTTTTTCGGTGCACACCAAACGATAAGACAACAACAAAATACATTCGGATTAGGATAATCAAAACGATGCAATGCAATTGTTCTTGTTTTGCCAGCAACGAAAGACGACCGAAAGCGTAATGTGCAAAATTTGTTTGTGTAATTTGCCAATGTGCGCCAGAAGCTTACCAGTGTGTATTCTGACACACTTCCCATATCCTATGTGCAAAGCAAAAACAAATGTGCGTTGTGTTCATAGGCGATGGGCATCCCAGATGCAGACATTTTAATAATTTCAATCATTTCTGATTTACATTTCTAAACTTAATAAAAAATAACTCAGAAGAAAACTGCAGAAAAAAATTGATAAAAAGTAAATTGCGATTCAATTCTTTGAATCTTAAAACACATTTTAGATGCAATGGCAGGTTTTCAAATTTAAGTTCAAAAATTTAAAAAGCATAACTTATTATACCGACATCGTAATAATTTTTAAAGTTGAAAAAAAAAAATAAGTATGGTAAATCGTATTACAATCAAACTTTCCTGTCTCGCATCACCATTATCCAAGAAAATGTTCGAGTTATGAAGATATTCGACTTATAGAGTTATTTTTCTTAAGTTTATTAATTTTACAACCATTCATTTAGCTCAAGTTAGAGAGAAATTCGAGTTATAGAAGTTCGAGTTTTGGAAGTTCAACTGTATTTAGATTCAAAATCATTAAACGAATCTTACCATGATTTAAAAAATTCTATAAATAATTTTGTACACATTTTACAAAGTTACTATAGTTGAATTCTTAAACTTCTTAAAAAAAATCGTAATAACGTATGCGGAATGAAATATGAACAAAATTGAACATGTTCTCAATAAGTTCCCATAATCGACAGCGCAAAACAAAACTCACTATAATTAATGGTACTATTTTAGCATGTATAGCATCAAAAATTAGATTTCTAGATAATGCACAGTCGCGGTAATGTCTCTGAGCACAGCAGACCGTCGAAAATTTATTTGCACATATTGCGCCAATAACCAATCTTAGCCGAAAAATTAAATTTTTCAATACTTTTCTGCTATGAGCTTCAAGGAAATTTTTATTTATAAGATAATTTCGGATGTTTAGAATGCAAAAAAAATGGAAAGAGCCCCTGGATCCGGAAAAAAATTTCCATTACAGTAGTCTGAAGTTAGAGCCAAATAATAGGCTGAAATTGTGGGTCGCACATATAAATCGAATCGTGCGTTTGCCAAAAAATACAAAGTGAACGACAAAACGGTGAAAAAGTATTTAAAAGAGATTGGAGTAATGATATGTTATAAAAAAACCGTTCCTTAAGTCACAGAAGTACAGAGAGAGACAATTAAACTTCGGCTACGTGCGCTTTCTAGAAATTTGTTTTCTGCGAGCTGTTTAAAGATTTGCATAATGGATAATCAGACGTTTTTCACATTGGAGGGTCATGAGTGGACTCCGAATTATTACTTTAGGCTTCCTAATATTTAAACACCTGAGAATGTAGCTCAAATAACATAAACAAAAGTTTTATTGTGGCTGGTCATAAGCGAGCGTGGAAACAGCGATCCTGTCTTTTTTAAGGCAGGATTGGCTTTGAATTCGCAAAATTACAAAGACAATTGTCTTCCGGCGCTTAAAAAATTTATTGATAAGTATTATGAGAATGATAATACGGTGTTTTTTCCGACTTAGCGTCTGCTCATTTTGCCATAACAACTCTGAAGGCTCTTGACCACTTGATCACTGATTTCCTGCCTAAGCTGCAAAACCCTCCAAACGTGCCTCAGTTAAAACCCATGGAAAAGTTTTGGTCAAATATGAAAAGAAATGTTTGGAGTAAGGAATATAAGCCACAAAACATCGACTGTTTGATATTAAAAATCAAAAGAGAGCTTGCTAAAATGGGTACAAAGGGAATTCAGGAGGCTATGCGCAAGGTACCCGCAAATATGAGGAAGGCAGATCGCTATGGTCATGAATATTTTTTGTAAAATAGCTTATAGTCTAATTAAAAACATATCAAAAATTGAAGTTGGTCGGACTTGAAATACATTTTTTATTTGTATTACAACAGTTGTTCGTATTTCATTCCGCATACGTTACCTTGCCAAATTTTAGTTTCAATTAACTAATTTTTCCATACAAATTGTATTTTAAACCCTTTAACATCCGATAAAAAAATTCTACAGAAAGTTACAAAGTTAGTTTATTGAAAAATAAAATACACGTCAAATAAACAAAACATATCGTAAGAATTTCTAATAAAAAGATAATTAAAATGCAGATCAATTTATTTGAATTTGATAAATTCACGTTTATTAAAAATTAAAATATAATTTAAGAGAAAAAAAAGTCGTAATAATATAAATTATAAAAAGTAAACTTAAGTCTAACTCAAACAATTTCCATCTCCAATTCTCGACAGCAACCGCAGCAGCAGCACACGACGACGACGACGACGGCGGAGCAGCAGCAACAGTTGCTGGCGATGCCGCAGCCACAGCCGCAGGGGGCAACACTGATGACCTCGCCCGAGGGCAAGCGGCGAGCGCGGAAAAGGAAGAGCTCCGTGAGCAGCACGCCTCCGCCAATGGCGACAACGATCAAGTACGGCGGTGTCAGTGGTGCTGGTGGCTCGCCTGGAAAGACGCACTCGCCGCAGATCTCGCCGAGCATTCCGAGTCAGGCGCCGGCGTTGCTGCAACAAGCGGCAGTGGCAGCCGCAGCGGCAGCACAAGCAGCAGCGCCGCCTCCGCCGCCTCCGCCGCCGCCGCAGTTCTCGCAGCAGTTTCAGCTGAGTCCGGGCATCCAGGGCATTGTGGTCAACAAGCCGACGACGACGGCGGCGCCACATCATCAGCATCAGCAGCTGCTGCTCCAGAATGGCCAAATCCTGCAGCAGGTGAATCTCATTGGGCAGCAGCTGCTGATGCCCACGGGCCTCGTCATGGGCACCACGGACGCCACGACGCTGCTGCAGATCCAGAACATGCCACATACCACCAGTCTGTTGACGTCCCAGGGATCCGTGATGCTGCGCACTCCATCGCCCCAGAACAAGCCGTCGTTCATCTCGCCCAGCGCCGGAGGGCAACAGTATATCGTGGGTGCCAACGGGCAGCTGAGTCCCATTGGCCAGATCTATTCGACGCCCATGGGCTTGGTGATGCCCACGGCACAGCAGAGCGGTGCCTCCTTCGTTCAGGCCAGTCCCACCACGGCCACCATTCAGATCCAACAGTCGCATCCACATCCCCATCCCCAGCAGCAGCAGGCGGAGCAGATGAGCCTGGCCACCACTTACGTCTCGGAGAGTCGACAGGTGACGGCCGCCAGTCCGCCGGATACCACGACCTGCAGTCCCAGCAGCCCGGAGCGACCGCCCAGTCATCGCAGCAGCGGCAGCGGTGACATGGTCAGTATCTATATCTATATCCATCCAATCCAATTCACATTTATTAACTGATCACTTTGACTGTTGCAGGTGCAGTGCGTCTCCAGCTCGGAGCCGGATGCGGCGATTTCACCCCAAAGCGTGGAGAGTCGACTGTCGCCCTCGTCAACGGATTGCGAGAGGAGTGAGTACACTGCACAAAAATGCAGCAAATTGAGTTATGACCAGGCATTAAAACCCTAACCGAAACCGTAACCTTTAACCAGTAAAAACCGACTGAAATTTAAAAGCGTAACTGAAACCGTAACCAAAAAAAAAATTTTTATTTGACCGAAACCTTAAAACCGAAAATCTGTAAACCGAATTAACCGATTAATTTATAGGGGCTAATTTCGGTTTTTTATACATCCAAAAAAAATTTATATTATCAATTTTTATAATACAAATTGAAAAAAAGTTTTATTTTTAATTGTTATTATAAAAATTCTAAATGAGAGTTATGGAATAACTTTTAAGTACAATTTCAAAAGCATGTTTTATTTTAAATTTTTATTATTATAAACGAAAATTTTTTATACTGTTTCAATTTTTTCCAAAGTTTTTTCATAAGTTCTGTTTGCGATCTCTGATATTTTGTTATTAGTTTGTATTTTATTTTTGATTTGCATTTTTATTTCTATTTTTTTTTTAATTTTCTTATTATTAATATAATTATATATTTTAAAAGAATTTTTTTTTTTGTGAATTGAAACCATACCGGTATTTCAAAACCGAAACATACAAAAACCGGTTCACCCTTACGAAACCTTTATTCAAATATTTTCCGTAACCGATTACCGAAAGCCTAAATGCGAACATAACCAAAACCGTAACTAAATCCCATATTCGTTTCGGTTTTAATTCCTGGTTATTACTAATATTTATCAAATCTGTTTTTAGGCATTGGCAGCAGCAATGTTTTCAGCCAGCCCAGCAACATGTACAAGCCAACGGAAGCAAAGATTCGACGCATTCACATCACATCGCATTCATCGCAGGCATCGTCAACTGAGGGAAACAATCACCATGGAGTGACTCTTGTGGGGCAAGGTATGCGCTTGGCTAGCTCCACATCCCTGTCCATCTCATCATCATCATCATCATCATCTTCGTCAACGTCATCATTAACAGCGGCGACACCTGTTCGCCAGCTCATGCACCACCAACAGATCCCATCCAACAGTCATCTTAACAACAACAACCACAACAACAGCAAAAACAACCACAACAACAGCCACAACAACATCTATGTTCATAACCAGAAAGTAGTAAGCGTTGACTACCAGGGTAAGGCCTTTCACCAGCACTAACGACCACTAAGTCACCAGTAAACTGTCTTCAGTCACTAGTCTTCAGTCACTAACTGCATCCATTATTCACTAACTAATCATCACAAACACATCACAACTGTTGCATGTCGCGCACTTACTTGTCAAGCAACCCTCGCATCCGTTGCATCCCTTGTTATTCTTATTATTTAATTTGTGTACTGTCTGTCGGGTGTCGGGTATCTTGTATCTTGTATCCTAAATCGTGTAACCAACGACGCTGCCTTCAAATCTCCATGTAGAGTCGCCCACAACCACACAGCTGCCGCCTGCTCTTTTGGATACTCCATCACCACCAGCGGTCTGTGAAGTGTTGCCACCCAAAACACCCACAAAACGCGCTCGTCGCGCCCATCGAACCCCGTTGAGATGCTCACCCACAACAAGTGGTCAGAATGGTCAGCAGTTGCCAGTTGCAATGCCACCGCGTACGTTTGCCATTGGTGAGCTGATCTGGGGACCGGCACGGGGCCATCCCGCCTGGCCGGGCAAGATCGTCAAGATGCCCGATGGCGTCTGCACGCCGTCGCAGCAGTTTGATCACGTCTGGGTGCAATGGTTCGGCGGCGGCGGTCGTTCCAACTCGGAGCTGATACCGGTCAACTCGCTGCAGAGCCTCTCCGAGGGCTTGGATGCCCACCACAAGGCCCAGAAGGATACCAGAAAGTGAGCATCACATGGCGGGGGGCAACTGAGTAGGAGATTCAAGCTAGACAGAGTTGTGGGTGGGATGTCCCAAGGTTGTTATACTTAAAAGAGTCCTCTGTTTTCTTTTATTTTTACTTATTTCATTTACGTCATCTAAAGCAGTAAAAAAAAAAATTTTTCGTAATTAAAACCCTTCTTATTAATTAAAAATTGTTTATAAAATAGTTAAATTGTTCATTTATAATTTATTATATAATTTTGCTGACATTTTAAAGAATTTTTTTTGTCTACTGTTTTGTGAATATATTAATATGTATTTAATTGAAATCTGAAAGATGTAAAAGTTTAGTTTTAAATACTAAATAATCCTTTTCTGTGACTGCTTTATATGACAAAAATCCTTGGAGGAATTCAAAAACTGATTTCATCCTACACCTGTTGTTGGAATTGGAGGAAGATCCAGGAAAACTCAAGCAGAACAACCAATTTTATTCCTTAAAAATACATCAGACAGCACTGTAGCAAGATTTTTGTAGTTTAATTTCTTTTAATTATTACTCTTATTATACTATTCTAGTTATGTTGAGTTCGAACTTGGTCCAAATATTATGTATACATTTTAAGTGCTAAAATATAATTTCCTTTCAAATTATGAATATGCTGAAATATTTTGCCCAAGTGCTTTGAAATCAATAAAGTTTTAGCAACGTACTTTTTTTTATGTATAAGTATTTAGATTATATAATTAGTAAATTAATCAGTTTTTAAATTATTGCAGTCTTTATACTTTATATAACAAAAAATCAGAGTAATATTTTATAATTAGCTGCCGTATTAAAGATGCCAAATTTATTTGTGGTATTTTGTAGCTTTTGAATTGTTGCATTTGCCTAGTACTCGTATTTATTGTGCAGTTATTTAGACAATTGGCATTTGAATGCACTTGAAATTAATTGAAATTTTTAATTTGTCATAATTTTTATTTCGCTAATTAATATTCTTGTTTCTTTTTTTTAATTATGCGCTGACAAATAAAAATAAAACACACACACCTGCCATCACTCAACGTATGCATATATAATATATATGTGTGTGTGTATAACCCTTTGTGTGTGTGTGTATGCATAATCATCATCATCACGTCAACATATCCAACCACAACCTACAACACCCAAAAAACAAAAACAAAAACCACAACACAACACCAAAAAAATAAAAATATCCCACAAAGGAGCCGCAAATTGAACTCGCAACTCGAGCGAGCTATACAAGAAGCAATGACTGAGTTGGATAACATTTCAGCCTCGTCGGCAAGCACAGCAGCAACAGTTGGTCATCAGTTGCAGCAGCAGCAGCAGCAACAACAACAACAGCCAACGTCAACCAACAACAATAGTCATATAAATAGCAATGGATTTGCGCGAGGCAAACGATCGGCGGCGACAACTGGACAGGCGATTTCAAATTGTGGCAGCATGACACTGACCGCCAGCACAGCGACAGCGATGACACTGACGGGACTCTTCAATCAGCAGCAGCAACATCAGCAGCAGCAGCAACAGCAACGTGCCAAGCCCATAAGGATAGCGCCTGCGCCGCCAACAACCACAACAACTTCGGCAACAGCGACTTCGGAGCTGCTTAAGCTGGCCAAATGACCCGCATTGTCGGCGCTACCGTCGACAATAAGCACAGCAAACTATACGCTCTTTATTGGGAATAAGTAGAGGCCTATTATAGTTGGCCTAAAGTATTATATGTAAAACTATATGTATACTCATACTTAGTCAACTCTCCCATTGTCTGTCGCTTTGGAGTTTGTTGTTGTTCTCTATATATTCGTTTACTATATCGACTTTTGACTGTGCTTAGTTGCGCCCTGTGCGGCGTTGCCACATCTCTGAAATAGACAATAAAACAATTACGACAAATGTTAACGAAAACAAAGTTACAAAGAAAAATGTTCTAACAATAAGCGAATCATAGTTTTTGTTGCTTTTTTAAAGTAATTTAAGTTGTTTTTGTATATACATAATTGTATAAAATGGTCAAAGAGAATACTTTTTATTATTATTATATTATTATAAAGATGTAATTGTTAGGTATTTATTTATTTGCTTATAAAATCATAGTTTGCATAGGTTTTTTGTTTTTGTTGCAATCTGTATACTTACTTATTATTTCTTAACTAGTTAGTCTAAGCCGATTTTTTAGCCACTAAGTTAGAGCAGCCAAGAAATGCAAATTTTGAACAACTCATTGCTTTTGGCTTACTTTATAAAAATCTTAGAAAAACACATTGAAATCAAAAGAAAATTTCAAAAACTATTTCAATTTGGAACAACTTTTGAAATGGAAATATCATTAAAAATATTTATGTTAACACAGAACTCGGAAACACTCAACAAACGAGTAAGAGAATTATATTTATAAATTGTTATTATTTATTTAGTTAAACTATTGTAAAATTCTAGAAAACAAATACGACAAAAAACAATTGACATATAAACAAACACGTAGCAAAAATCCACTAAAACAAACAAAAAATAAATGATAAAATAATCAAAAAAAAAAACCTCTTTTATTGAATATGTGATTAATTTTATTTTATTCAGAGGGGAAACTATCAAAATGATGCGAATGCTACTTGAAGGATCTCATCGGAGAAATATTAGTAAACACTTGGTCAAACCCCAGCGTATATTACAGGACTCGGTTTATTTAAATCAGCAGACAAGATTTACCGACTGACATCGAAGGCTGCAAATTCGACTAGAAAAAACCAGTAGAAAGTCCGTAAAAAACAGGCAAAAATCACAAAATCCTTGATATCTCGAGAACGCAAAGGACGATTCGAATGTCCTTTGGACAGACGATAGTCCTGATGAAGACTCATTGTTTGACACAGGACACGGCAAGATCCTGCAGGACATTTCAGAGTTATGCCATATTTTTTGTATACACAAAAGTGCCTTAATCTTAGGTCCTTGGAGGATTTTCGTCCTTTGAATTTTATTTTCCGATTTGTCGTTCTGAGGACTAATTGCAGGCAAAAGGACATCATTCTAGTCCTAAAAACAGCCGAGTTATGGCCGATTTCCTGATTTTAGGGTTACTTTTGTGAGCAAACACCTGTAAAAAATGCTTAGTATACTTTTTAAAAATCCTGAAAATCTTTTATGGTAATAAACACTCCTGCTTCCTATAATTAAAAAATATTTGTTCTTTTGAAATATAGAAGTATACAGACGGTTTGTTAGATTCAGCAGGTTGTAATCTCTGACACCAAAGGATAATGAAATATAGTCACACTTCTGAAAATCCTTCCCAAAGTAAAGCCAAAGTAACAGGTATTTTTAAAATTCTTTATTTAAATAACTTGACAATAATATTGGTATATTTTCGATTTTATAGATCTTATATGCTGGTTGATCGGGTTATTTAATTGCAAATAATGTAATTTATAATTAATATTTATGTAATATTAAACTAACTCACAATCATTTGAATTAAGTGTTCAGTATATGACTTTATATACTTTCTTTATACTCTTTCTCTCTTTCGCGCTCTAGTGTTTTTATTAAAATATATATGTATGTAGTATATGTATGTGTGTGTGTGTGGCTTTGCGTGCATTTTTGCTTGTAATTTTTCGATTTTCGACAATTAAACGAAACCGGAATAAACATCGCCAATTCGACACATTTAAACGTAACCTAGGAAAAGAATGACTGGCTGCTAATTAATTTACACAAAATTATATACTGCGCAAGTTGCATTCAAGGTGTCACATTAATTGATTCTTTACAAAATGTATACATATATACGAGGGTGGGTAAGCTATGGGGTATGTGCGATGTACGATGTGAAATGGCTTGCATTAACTTACAACTCACGCACTTGAAAATAGTTGATTAATTACATATTTAAGAAAGAAGCAAATCCACTGCATTATGGATATGCATATAGATATATCAGAACTAGCGTGTTGATTGATTTTCTTACATTACATTTACATTGGTTGTTTCATTGAATTTCATTTAATTCATTGCAGTCGCGAGCTGGGGGTCGATCTCTCTTTTTATCTATCTATTTCCACAAGGTAAGACTGTGCACATTTCAGTGGCATTTACATTTTACATACATACTACATATAAATTTAAAGGTTGGCCGTCTGTGTCAGGAAGACGATTCACCATCAAATATTATATTATGTACTTATTATGCACGATTTGGTTATCATTACAAAAACAAAACACGATTGGCGGGTGGATGAGACGACAATGCACAGATCAAATTGAAGCAGCACGTGCAGCACGCACCTAATATTTACTAAACAGTTGGGTTTGTTTTTCTTTTTGTTTTCTTTCGTTTTTGTTTGTGTATAAATTGCCTTCTATACAAGTCAAGTTACAAAATTTCTAAATAGATTTTAGCACTTAAATTAGGGTATATCGCCATTATTATTATTATTATTATAATTATTATTTTTTGTTATTATTATTTCTGCAGTTCTTGTTGCTGCTGCTGCTGCTGCTGCCGCTGCTGCTTTCCGATGTTGATTTTAATGGGCTATTCTCATGGTGTTTGCATGTTTGCATGAAAGTGTGTGTGTTTTTGGATTAACGTTGTTGTCAACAATAACCAAATCGCTGTAATTCTCATCTGGACAGACTGTGCGAGCGCTCGCGGCTGCTGCTGCCGGACGAGAGCGGCTGCTTGCTGCTGCCCATTTCGCCAACGCGCTGATGCGGCGGCAGCCTGTCAAAGAACGGATGTCTCAGGGCCTCACCTGTAGGGCAAAAAAAAATATTAATAAACAAGCTCGAGAAATAATTCCAGGCACAGAAATTAACAGATATACACTCGCCAGAAAAACTATGCGCACACACTTTATTTTAACTTTAACAGCTATTGTAAGTCAAGTTATTAAAGTAAAAAAAATATATTTGAAAAGTTCGTTTAAATTCTGTTTGAATGATGCAAAAATGTTCTTTTCTCATTAAGTACCCATTGAACGTGTACTTTTTTAACTTTTGTCCACGATTTTTCCAAAAAAAATTTATTGATGAAAAAAAATCTTGAAACATTTCTAAGTGAAGAAAAAAATTTTTCGAAAAATATTTTTGCTAGTATTTTTTTTTTATACACTTTTGAAAATCCCAAAAATGAATATTTTAACCCCTTCTTCCTACTTTTCACACAAAAAGTGGCTTTTTAGCAATTTTCAAAAAATTATAAAAAATACTAGCACAAATATTTTTACTCTTAGAATTGTTTAACAAATTTTTTGGCATCAAAATATTTTTTTTTTAAAAATCGAGGATAAAAGTTGAAAAAGTAGACGTTCACAAAAATTCGAATTTTTTCAATGGATAAGGAAATTTTAGCATTAATCAAACGAAATTTAAACGACCTTTCCAAATAAATTTTTTTTACTATAACTTGACTTACAATAGCTGTTAAAGTTGAAAAAAAGTGTGTACGCATAGTTTTTCTGGCTAGTGTAAATCATCAAAGGTGAATGCTTACCTAACGTAATACGCGACGAGGGCTCGTATTCCAGCATTTTCTTGATCAAGTTGAAGAGTTCATTGTGATCCTCGCTATCGCTCAGTTGGCAGAGGAACAACGGCTTGCAGTGATCACGGACATAACGGCCAGCGCTGGACTTCTCATCCCAATCTAACTTACCATGATAGAAGTACTTTGTTTTGGTTTTGCTATAAAGAGTATGATTGCTATAACGTTAAACGATTTCGGTGAAGAGAACTGCGCCTTGAGAAATAAAAGCATGAGCTGCATTGTATTACCGTGCCATGCGATAGGGTATTTGTCCCAAGATGCGCTCCATCATGGCCAGATGCTCACGATTGTCATGCGTCTGGAATAGCGTGATGCCCAAATATAACTCAAACAAGATGCAACTGTCAAAAAAGGAAGAAATACATTTAGTGAAGAGTACAACTTTTAAATATTATTGCCACTTACCCGATAGACCAAACATCGCAGGGCTGTGACCATCCCAGCTCCAGAATTACCTCGGGAGCGCGATAATGTCGTGTCGAGACAATTGTGCTATGATGTTCGTGATCGAAGGTCGCAGATCCAAAGTCAATCAGACGCACGTCTGTGCTTTTCACGCGGCGCACCTCGCGATTCTGCTTGGATATACAAACAAATAAATATTAATAACAAGGTGTGACATAATTATTACTATTATTTTATATCAAGTTTAGTGTGCAATATTTTTAATTAATAAGATATTGAATTGCATACTTTTTTAATTTAAAATCATAATTATTACATATCGTAATATAATTATTGAAATATTTGATTTAAAATGTTTGTTTTATTTATTGTTATTTTATTTAGATACCAAGGTACACCAAATTTATTAATTTTTTCATTTAAAATCAATTTATTATATTCATTTTTAATGTTAATAAATATTATTTTCAACATTTTATTGCTGTCGTTAAATAAATAAACATAGTTATAGTCATACCTGTTAAATAATGATTAGTAATCATAATCTTTAGTATTTAGATTATTTTTTTATTAAATTACGATTATTTTCGGTTTTGCCCAATTATTTAATGATTACGATTACAAAAAATCAGAAAAAATCTAAAATTATTACAATTATTCAAAAATAATCAGAACAAATCAGAAATAATCAAAAATAATCTTTTTGAGTACTTCGGATTATTTTTGATTTTTTCTGATTATTTCTAATTTTTTTTTATTGATTCTGATTATTTATGACTATTTAGTAAAAATCAAATTATTTTAAATTTTCACAATCAAAGTAGCCAAAGTAATCATAAAAATCAAAAATAATCCGAAATAATCAGAAAAATTATTTTTAATTTTTTCTGATTATTTTTGAATAATTGTAATAGTTTTAGATTTTTTTTTCCGATTTTTTGTAATCGTAATCATTAAATAATCACAAATTTTTCAACAGTGAATTATATAGTCACTACGATTATTTCCAAAAATAATCTAATTAGTAATTCTAATCGAAATTTAACAGGTATGGTTTATAGTAAACCCTATAAATTACTTACAATTTTATGATTGTAATGAGACGAGTATTCCGAATCAACAAAAAGTATATTTTCCGGCTTGAGATCTGTGTGCGTTAAACGATTGTCGTGTAAAAACTTGACAGAGTAGCATAACTGATACGCCATGTGACGCACTTGATCCAGGGAATACGGCTCATAGTTGTTCTCGCGCTGCAATTAACAACAATTCAATACATTAAACAATGGTTTAATCTTTATAGAAAAGTCGATAAACATACCAAAAAATCGAAAACACTAAGACCGAGCATTTCAAAAACTATGCACATATGTCCATGATAATCAAACCAGTCAATCATTTTGACGCACAAACTGGAAAGTACAAATAATTCAAAATAAATATATAATGCATTTTGAGTTGTATATTTTGCAACTTACTGATCACCATGCGGATCTTTTTGTGCTATTTTCTCCAAAGCGTTAATCTCCAGCTTGGCAGCTTCGCGATATTTCTCCACGTTCTTGATGATCTTCAAGGCCATGCAGAAATCACTGTGTACCAAAAATAAATAAGTTTGTTTAGTAACTCATTAAAAAAATATTTTTTTATAATTTTAAACTTACCGTTCCATATCTTTGACCTTGACCACACGTCCAAAAGTGCCTTCACCGAGTGTGGCCATGATCTTATCTGAAATGTGGCAAAAGGATGCGAATTGTAGTCGATTTTAAAACAAGCATCAAATAACAGGATAATTGTTAAATATTTACGATAAAAGCTAAACCTGAAACTGGGATTATCTTTTTGGAGATATCAGTATTTTTTAGAAGCAAAAAAAACCCCAAAAAAGGCTCTAATCTGAACTGCACTTGAAAAAACGTTTTCAGTTTCGATATTATTTCATTAATTATGCGCCAAAAGTTCAGTGTTTGTGTGTGTGTGTTAATGTGGAGAAAAAAGTGAAAGGAAACTCCAATTTAATTATTATTATTTACGGACTGTAGAAAAAGATGTTGCAAGTTTTAATTTCAGTTGAGTTTAAGTTGAACTTGTAATTCTTTTGTTTCGTTACATGAAGCGAAATAATGTGAAAAATTTTCGGAGCGCTTTGTCAACGGTTTTGTTTTGTTTTTGTTGAAAGATAATTAAGAAATAATAAAGAAAACGTGGAAAGTTGAAAACTATAAGAGTTACGAGTAGTAGAAGTTTAAAGTGAGCCAAAGGCAATTTTTTTGTCTTCTGTTTTTTGTATGAAAATAGTTTCTGTTAATCTCTAGATAAACATAAATATGGAAAAGAAATTAAAAACGAAAAAATTGTCACGAACATCTGTGATGGAGAATGTCTCCGTTGTGGTAAATTAAGTGACCATCGGCATCATCTTGAATGACGGGCTTAGCTGTCTGTTATTGTTGTAGTTGTAGTTGTTGTCGGGTTGGCGGTTGGTGCGATCGTAAGTTGGGTGGGTGCATTCATCCGTTGATTACAGAAGATTCGAAGCAGGCGAAGACGACGACGACGACGACGAGGACGATGAATATTTAGCGAGTTATGTTTAAGCGTTTGGGTTGCAAGACGTAGTTGTTGTTGTTGTTGTAGCAGGGGGCGTGGTTGTTGTTGTTGTTGTAGTTGGCAGTTACACAGACGAATACATTAAGGTGCGTGTGTGTGGTTAAAGTATGTAATTTGAAAGAGAGAAAAAGAAACAAAAAAGAAAGAGAAAAAGAAAAAAAAACACATTTTATGAGGGCAGAATCCAGAGAGGCATCAAATCCAGAGGCAATCACAGTTGAGATCCCACATTAACATAATGTCCACCAGGCAGACGACGAAGAAGCAGACGAAGTAGAAGTTCCCACGTTGGCACCACATCAATTCCAGATCCAATCCAAATTCATAATCCACCATCAAATTCACAATCAAATCCGCCGAAGTACAGACATTCCATTAACCAACCATTTACATCATCATATCATCATCAAGTTGTTTGTACATCAACCCATCATCATCATCATCATCATCATTGTGATTTTCATCATCATATTCAGAAAAAACACGAGAAAAATACGTTTCGTTTGTTCGATAAGAAAATTAGTTCGGACAAATTTTTTTTTTTTTTTTTTTGTTTTTTTGAGAATTTTTTGTTTTACATAAAGTGGGTTAATATTTTCAATATATAAAACATTTACAACAAATAGCATATAATATTTGGTGTATATATAAATATATATATGCATGTTTACACATATGTAAATATATGTACTAGGAAATGCCTTGGGAAGTTAAGAAAAAAATGCAACAAAAAAAAGAATAGGAAAACAAACAAACCATAAAAAACATGGGCAATAAAAAATTGCATTCGCTTATTGCTATTTAATAATGTTGTTGTCTTTTATATCACATAAGTTTTCTATACTTTTTTTTTAAATTTATTTCATTTTCTTTTTTTGTTTTTTTTGTATGGTAAAAGAAAAATTAAGCATTTTAATTTGTTTTAATTTGTAAAATGGAACCAAATCAAGTTTTCTTACATGCAAGAATGTTAAGTTAACATTGAGCTGTTAGTTAACACGACTGCAACTCTGCGCGCTGTTAGTTAGCATTACTGTAAGTTTGCTGTAAGTTGTGTGGAGTGAAGGGGCGGGGGGCGGAGAATTAGGCAATCAGTGTTGCCAATTTAGCTATTTTGTAGCTAGGCTTAAACTTAGCTATACAAATTTAAAAAAGACGATCAAATATATTCATTTTGTAAAAAATTTAAATAATTGAATCTTTGGAACACTATAATATAGAAAATATTGAGCAGATAAATTTGTGTGTCGATAAAATAACTCTGGTCAATTGGAAAAATAGAACCGAAATCGTTATTTATCGTTAATTTGAGGTTAACGTTATAGTATCAAAATTTCTAAAAGTACCATTTATAGATACGAAAAAATTGCACACTGTCAAAAATTTAATTTCTATTTTTCTACAAGTCTAAAATTTTGGTAAGGTTTTTGAAGCACTCCAATACCAAATATTGTTGTACAAGTTATTAAAAAACTATATTTAAGGAGAGTTTTTACTTATAAATATTGTAGAATGTATTTTCTTATAAAAGTTGAAGTGTTGTTTAAAAATAAAAATAATAATATAAATTTTCTAATATTAATGAACTAGATTTTTCCATCGATAATTTTCTAATATTCGTACTCTAAACGTCAAATATTTCTCATTTGAGTTTCCTAATTGAAGCAGTTAATTTTTCCCATTCAACTTTGGTTCTAAATTTTGTATTAATCTTTATAATTCTTACAAAAATATTTAAAACTCTTATGAGCTACCAATTTTTCCTATTTCTAGCTAATGTAATTGCTCAAGTAATCCATTTCACAGCTAGAAATGTAGGCAACACTGTTGGGCATAGGATCAGGATTAGGATTAAGGTACTGGAAGCAGGTTCAATTGCTGGCGAGTAGAAGAAGAAGCTCAAGCTGCATGTATAATAATGCATCGGAGTTGGCTTACAAAGGTCGAGAGTGTCTTTGGAATGCGAGACCTATGGAACAGTGCCGCTGAGGTGGCACTCTTAGACAGCAGATAGTGATCATGTTGTTGCTGCAGATAATGTTGCTGTTGCTGCTGCTGATGTTGTTGATGTTGCTGGTAGAGTGAGCTGCTTAATGCATTGGAGCGTCGACTGTTACCGGAACTAGCGTAGCTATCGTGCAGATAACTCGATCCACTTGCGGGTTTATAGCGATCAAATTCACTGAGCACAGCAGCTGTGCGAGAACTGGCGCCCTGATAACGCAGCAACTGTTGCTGATGCTGCTGCTGTTGTTGTTGCTGCTGTTGCTGGCGACGCAAATCTGTTGCGGCCAAACGTGCGCCAATGCCACCAAAGGCGAGTGCTCCAGAGCTGGAGGAGTGCAAAAGATTGCTGGGTCTATATTTGGACAGATCGTTGTTGCTACTGTTGTTGCTGTTGTTGTTGCGATCTGTGTTTAGTAGAAAACGACTCTTGTTGCTGCTGCTGCTGTTGCTGTTGTCTGCTGTCGATGTTGCTGCCGTGTCTTGCAGAGTTAGTTTAGAGAGAGCAGAGGGGTTTATGTTGCTAGTAGAAGTTGATGATGAGGAGGAGTTGGAGGAGGAGGAGGTCGTGTTGTTGTTGTTACTGATGTTGTTGCTTGTGGTTGGAATTGAATTGGAGTTGGAGTTTGAATGAGTGTCGGTCTCGTCTGTTGTGCTTGTGATTTTTGTGTTTGTTAGTTGAACAACATCATCGGCTTCATCATCATCAGAGCTACTCTCTGATGTGCTTGAGCTGCATGAATCTTCATCATCATCATCTTTATCATCATCATTATCTTTATCATCATCATTGCTATCGTTAGTTACTTTTTTGCTGCGCGACTTTTTCTTGGGCGCCTCTTTAGTTGCATCTCCATTGGCAGCAGCAGCTGTTGCTGCTGTTGTTGTTGCTGCTACTGTTGCTGCCTCAATTGCTGCCCTTTCAGCTGCTTTTTCTGCTACTGCTGCTGCTTTTGCTGCCGCCTTTTCTGCTGCTGCTTCAGTCTTCTTTTTAGCCTCCGCTTCTGCCAATTCCTCCAATTGCTTGACACGCTCTTTTAGCTCACGTCTTTTGCGCATGCGTTCCTCAAACTTTTTGGCCTCGATAAATTGATTGTCCTCGCGCAGCAGCAACAATATGGCCGCATTATCCTCCGACGAACGATCGTCGGCCAGAATCTCGCGATCCTCCGCTGTCAATTCCGGCGGCGGCGGTTGCTCTCTCCTCCGATTGCCAAAGCGATTGCGAAAGTTCTCCGTGGGATTCTCCGCCTGATCCTCACTGTTGGTCAAAGGATCTGCATTCCTGCCATAAGCGCGACTCAAACGTGATGCATTTAGTGCCGTGTCTTCGATGCCTGCTCGTCGGCCATATCGACCGCTTGGATACCCTGTAGCGCCGCCAGCGCGCAAAGCATCATGATAATCATTGGTCTGATAGCGATTGCCATAATCGAGGGGATAACTGTCGTCCAGCAATCGATTGCCACTGGTCAGATAACCACTGTCCGTTGAATCCGCCATATAACGTTGTCTCTGTGCCCGGGATCTGTACGGCGTACGCTCCTTAACACTGCGATCGGAGGCATTGAAGGAACTCGACGACAACTTTGACTTGTTGGCCAAATGATGCGAGGTGGCACTGCGCAACAGGCCGCCATAATCATCCGGCTCCAAAGTCTTGTCCCGATCCTCCTCATGCCGACGTCTTCCTGCCGTACGCTCCAAAATATCCGAGTACTTGTTCTCCAGCCGGGAAACGGCCGAAACTGTCGATGTTGCTGATGTTGCTGCTGTTGTGGGCGTCTTGTCTTTGTCCAAGAGGAAATCGCGACGCTGTGCGTCACAACAAAGAGAAACCAAGTCAGTCGCAAGGGATTTAAACAAGAGATTGAAAGTGCTTTTATTTTTTTTCAAAAACAGCACTCGTGTGAAACCAATGGAAACGGCGACGACGACGACGACGACAAAGTTAACGACGCACAGTGGGGCAAAAACTAGAATTGCGTTGCAAACATTTCGGTCTAGATTCTGTATCAGCGGTGGGCACGAAATCTGAATTCGGGAGCACAACAATAACAACATCAACAGCGAGTCTTTTGTGCGACTTCATGGCGCCGAATAGGCAGCTGGGAGCAGTCGCTGCTCCCGGAGCCACTGCGTGCCCACCACTGTTCTATATCATTCCTATATATTATTCTACAATGTATTATTTATTATTCTCAAACAAAATGTAGAGAACGATCTCGTTTAGTTTGTCTTTTTGCTTATTTTTCTCTTTACGAAAGAAATGGTTCAATATTGAGAAGGCCTATCTCTCATAATTTGTATACGACTTATTTCTCAATCCTTGAAAATTACTATATTAAATGTTCTACTTTTGTCAAAGGTTTCCATCAAAGCATCAATTTCTGTCAAGCTTTTCGACCATTAACCCCACTGTGCGACGTTCGTCAAACATTTCACGCTTCGTCTGAGGCAGAGTTTAATTTAGACTCAGACTGAGGCGCAGAGACAGAGACAGTTGAAGATTTAGGGCCAAAGACACACACTCAAATTGGCCATTTCGGCAATGGCTCTAATAACAGTGCTTTAAGCGCCATTTCACGCAATTTCACTCGCATTTTTAAGTCTACTCAATCCAGCAGCTTTCTCCACCAACAAATACATAAGTATTTCATTAAAAAGGGGGAGGTGGGCGTTTTTTTTTTTTCTGAGATTTGTTATTTTTGTTTTTGTATTTTTATTTAGAACGCCTAGCGAAATCTAAACAAAAATCTACGGCACGCCGACCTTCAGAGTTTATATATATAAATATATATATGAAGAATCGTGAAACTGTGAATAGCTTTTTATTATACATCAGACAACTGAGAGAGAGAGTGCGAGTGAGCGAGCGAGAGAAGATTTGGGACGAGAAGAGAGTAGCGGAGAGCGGTTGAAAAATGCACGGACATTTTGTTGGAATCGAAAATAAATGTTGGGCGGCGAGAAGGAAGATATACTCTATATGCTATAGAAGCACTATAAAACTGAACGCTTCATGTGGGCACAGAATGCATATATATATTTATATGTCTCTACGAATATTGACTATATACACCTGCTATATATATATGTATGTGTGTATAGTCTGTGATTGGGTACATAATGTGGCCATAGAGGGGTTGCTTATTAGCAATCATATTAGTTTTGAGAGATGATACATCCCATTCCCAATTCTTCCCCTAAGTTTCTTCGGCCTGTGACAGATTTGGGCCACTGACTTTGTTGTGACTCATGCGACAGGTAAATAATAAAAATAAAAATAAAGTTGGCCAACAATTTTAAGTATGCTCCAGAAATGAAAAATAAATGCGCCATGAGTCACATTCTACGTTTATAAGGGGGATTTCATAAATTCTTGAGATTGCGAACATAAAACTTAAGTGTCAGAAGCAGAGTTGACAAAGAAATTTTAAAAAGTTGTTTAAACTTTTGGGTAAAAAAGTATAAGTTAAATTGCTTTAAGGTAAATCGGGTTAAGCTGTCGTATAAACAGGCTAATCGTCAACTTTCGTAAAATAAGTTCATAAAACACACTCTTGACCGTAATTCTTGAAATGATTTCATGTAATGCAGTACGTATTAACGCTAGAGATAAGAAAATACATCGAAAAATCGAAATCTTGATTAATTTGGAAGTGGTTTTTAAGTTCTTTAACTCGATGTTTTTTTTTATGATACATTTCGATTAAAAACTCGATCAATAGATTGGATAATTTACAACACTAGCATAAACACAGTAGCATATAGAAGTGAAGCTATCTCTGTCTCTATCTGTTTACAATCGTTGTCGTCGACGTCGTCGCATTCCATTGGACACACTGTAAATAATTGATACTAACATCTTCGAGATCACGCCTGCTTCGTACCATCGCCGGCTTATAGTAGCTGCTAACGGGACTCAGATGGGTTCTCAGTCTGTCCAGCGCATTGGCCGTTGTCGAGCTCTTCTGATAGCGACCCATGAGGGCGTGGCCACTGCTGCTGGCCGATCCACTGCCACTGCCACTGGTGGAGGTGGTGCCAAGTGGATGGTAGCCCAAGCCACCGCCAGCATAGTAACGTCTGTGGCGATCGCTCATTGCGTTTTGTTCGCGTTCCCGATCACGTTCCCTATCCCTCTCCTTGTCCTTGTCCCTTTCCGCTTCGGGTCGCCTTCGACCGCTTGAAGATTTTTCCGAGCTGCGGCGACGTCTCTGTTGTTGTTTTGTTAGACTCTCTTTTCTTTTATTGTTTTTGTTATTGTTGTTGTTGTTGTTCTCATTCGTTGGAGTCTTGGAGCGTTCGTGATTGTTGTTGTTGTTGTCCTCGGCTATGGCTGGCGCACTATAAAAGCCCAAAACAAAACAAGAATTGCTAATAACGCACACTTTTATGCTATATTCCCTACTCTATTTCTGTTTTGTTTTGTTCAGTGTAAATTTGTTTGTATTCGAGATGATTTCGGTTGTTTTCCACGCGCCTCAAATCGCGACGAGAACGCGCGCGTTTTGCCACGACACGGACTAAATAATAACTGAGGAAAATTCGACGAAGAAAATACGCACACAGTAGATGAATCGAAAACAAAAAAAAAATCAAAAAGAAATGTGGGAAAATGCCGTGCGGCTACAAAAATTATTGAGGAATCGTTTTTATTTTTGTGAAAAAGTGTGAAAATATTGCGCACTTGCCCAGCAGTAGCAGCAGTAGCAGCAGCAGCAGCTGTGCGGGACAGACAAAGAGAATGCCTCAGAGAACAACTAAAAGAAGAGAAGTGATCAACGAGTGGGTGGATGATAGGTGGCAGCATGAATAGCTGAATTATTCTTTTGTTTGCGCTTCTTCTTTTTCGAAAAATGCATCTCAATATTGTGAACTGAACTTCCGTCAGTTGATGTTGAAACAAGGAAACGTTTTGAAAATGGCTTGCGGCGAAAAAAGCTTGGAGGAAAAGCCTTGAACTCGCGATAAAACACAATTACGTTTTTGTGAGTAATGTGCATTTAATGTGCTTGCATTAAAAATAAATGAAGAGTAATTGCTATACACAATAAGAGAGCAAGAGCAAAGAGAGCGAATTTAAATTTCATACGCGCAGTAAAGAACAAGAGAGCAGGAAGCACAAAACTCACAGAGAGAGTTGCCAGACAGTCGGCAGACAGAGTGAGCGTGAGCGTGAGAGAACGAGAGCGACACGCAGGCTGTCAAACTTGAAAGCTCTTTCAAAGCTTTGATCAACTGTTGCCTTTACTTTGGCGACTGTGCTGAAAATTATGCATGTATGAGTTGGGCAAGAAATGATCGAAATCATATTAATACAGATAAGCGATTGCACTTATGTAAATGAATGGGACAGAACTATGCATATGTAGTAGAAGAACTACCTTCCCTTCTCTCACTCTTTCTCTTTGTTAAAGCGCGCACAGTGGAATTATTTATTAAAAAATGATGAACAAACGTCAGCCTGAATAATTTTCAAGTTATATTTTCACACTTTTGCACTGATTTTGAAACCGATACGATTTTAAAAGCGACGTTTACATAATTCTTTGCCGCTGCAGAGAAATAGAAAGAAGAACGCGTTGAGAGAAACGCAGCAGCGCGTTGCTGCGCTGCAACTAACGGCAATGGGGCAAATTACATACTTAAATTAACGAATAATACAAAAAGAAAACGAAAATCGAATGAAAATAAAAATAAAATAAATGATGAGCGCTGTGTGACGCGTCTGGCAACATTTTGACCGAGTTTTTGTTGGTTGACAAAAACAAAACAAACAAAACGAAAAAAAAAAAAGTAAAAAATTAAAAATAATTTATACGAGTGTGCGTCGTATGTTTGTGTGTGTGTGTAGTGTATGTGTGTGTAATTCATTTGCTTCATTTCTTCTGCATCGATTACCGATTGCGTTGCTGCTGCTGCTGTTGTTGTTGTTGTTGTCGAAGTTGTTGTTGCTGCTGCTGCTGCTGCTGCTGCTGTTTGTTATCAGGTCGTTCGCTCGGATTGCGTCGAAAGCGTTGCAGCAAACTGTTGCAGCTTTCGGAGAGCAGCTGTGTGACGCTCGCTGCCGTCGCGCTGCGCATGTAGCGTCTCTGCTGTTGACGCGGCTGTGCAGTTGGCGTCGCTGTCGCCGCTGACGCCGCAGCTGCTGCCGCCTCCATGTCAGCTGTTTTCTTCGTGCTGTTGTTGTTGTTGTTTTCAGTTGGCAAAATCTTTTCGCTTTTCTCACGATGAAAACGACTTAAAAATGTGGCCATTTTTTTTCGCGTGGGTTTCTTTATTTTTTAATTTATTTTAATTCCTTTGCTCCGATGACGGAAATCCGACAAATATTACTTATATATATGCATGTATGCCATTTGTATCTGATAGATAGATAGATAGTTGCTGAAACTGATCGTAGTTGGAAACTGTTAACTGTGAGAGCTCGTTAGATTCTTCCTTTTGTTTAGATCTAATTCATGAAATTAACTAAATGTACGATTTACAATATTTTGGTATTTTGGCATTCAGTCGACGAGAGTATTTATATATAAGTATGTACAGTCCTGTATAAGTTAAGTATATGTACTTAGTATATATACATTTAAATATACATATATAAAGAGCGTATTTATGTGTTGTAAAAATAATTGAAATTGTACGATATTTGGCAGCTTCTTCGACAGAAATAGACACACAACAGAACAGAAGCAGCGACAATTCCGATTGCGATTTTTATTCCGATTTCGATTGCGAACTCAAATCGAATTCAATTTCAATTTCAATTTCAATTTGCTTCAACTGCTTCAATGCATTTTTCTGATTTTGTACACGCACTTTGAGCCATTTGCCTAGCTGGCTAACGTAATTAGCGGGTTTTTTCTTTTATTATTATTATTTATTTTTTTTATGTTTTCAGCGGGTTCTGGGTTAAAGTTTGAGTATCGTTTGAAAGCAAACAACAAACAGTCAGTCAGTCCGAGAAATCAGAGCAACATTTACGAAAGCGCACGCCACAAATACTAATTATAAAAATTGAAAAAATATATATCGCAACGACGACGACGACGTCGACGACAGCCGCCAAAGTAGCTGGCGAGTGTGTTCTGTTGTGTTGTTGTGTGTTGTGTTTTGTGCTCAGGGCGGAACATAGAACACGCTCCTCCGAATCGATCTCTGAACCGGGCGCTTGCTTTTGTGGCCACCGCGGGAGAGCTGCCAGATTTTCTATTATTGTTTGCTATGCTAAAAAGCAAAAAAAAAAAAAAAACTAACCACAAACTAAAGGCAGGCAACTAAAGACGCTCGAACCGTTTTGTAAATACTCTTCTTTTGTAAGAATTAGAAAAACAGAGATCAAGAAACCAGAAACCAGAATATGAATGAAAGCTAATAAATATAAAACAAGACAAAAAATCAGAGTTCAAAATTCATTTGTATTATTAAAAAGTAGCTTTGTTGTTTTTTGATTCGGTTGAATTTTCCTTTAAAATACAGTCGAACTTCCTTAACTCGAATTATCTCTAACTCGAACAAAATCGAGTGGCAATAGCGAGCAAATTTCAAACAATTCCGCTTCCCTAACTCGAAGTCTCCCTAACTCGAACTTTTTTCTCGGATAATGGTGATTCGAGCTAGGGAAGTTCAACTGTAGTTTTTGTAAATTTTTGTTTAATTTGCGAGTCCGTTTAGATCAGTGTTGGGCACGCCGTGGCTCTGGGAGCAGCGACTGCTCCAAACTATTTTTCTGCCTACTGTTGTAGTTGTTATTGTTGTGCTCTCGAATACAGATTTCGTGCCCACCGCTGGTTAAGCTGATTTCAAATGAATGGCAAGATTAAAGATTAAATTCTAGTTTCCCTTTTTAGAGAATATTTAAATGGGAATAGAAAAATTGTTCAGCAATTTTTTTTTTTTTCCCCAAATTTGACTTTGTATTAAGATCGAAATTTCTATAATATCCCTATAAAAGTTGACCTGTATATCAAATGCATTTAATTGCAAATATTTGCATTTCAATTTGCATATATTTTTGGAGAAGAGCATTCAATAATCGTTGTATCGATCAGCACAGAGAGGTGAAAGAGAACAATGTACATGCGAGTATGTTTTATGTATTTATGTATTCGTTGTTGATGTTACATATGCTTGAAAAAGGCAGACAGGCATAGGCACAGGCACAGGCAATAGTTGCTGATTGTTTAGCATTATATGCGAGTGTGTTTTTTTACACATTTTAAATTATAAATAGAAGTTTTGGAATTAGTTGTGCAAAAGATCAGTATTAAACGAGCGATAAATTTAATTAAAAAACTTAAAGATAAAATTAATGCGATGTTTTTAGTGCTTGCACTAAATAAACAACATAAATTAAGTGTGAATATCTATTTTTGGCGTAACCACACAAAATTGACATTGAATTTCGGTTTGGTTTTAGTTTTGCCTCTGCTTTGGCCACACGATTGTGCAACGTTGCTGTCGCCGCGTCGACAAGTGCAAGAGTCTGATGAGAGAGGCCACAATCGAACGCAAGGTGATCGAAGGCGGAAGGGATACTGGGCGAAGGGGCAGGGCAAGGGGGAGGAAAAGTGAGGGCACTTTTCGCACAGGAAATGCGCGCCACAATCTCAAATACTGTTCTTGGCCCCAAGCGGACCGGAGGCCTTTGGAGTGCAATAAAATGATGACTCAACGTTCTATTTTCAGCGTCTGAACTACAGACGTGTTCAAAATAATAACAACAGCCTCCCAGAATATTCATGCTATGAGGTGATCGTTGAAATCACTAGAATCTAATTTAATGCAGCAGTTCATTATGAAATACGTTTGAAAATCTAGAAAAATTATAGCAAGAAGTAATGTTATGAAGGACATAAATTTCAAATTTGTCGAATTGATCACTCTCTTTTCTTAATTCTTGAGCGCAAACGGTTAGAGCTAGAAGAACCTTACTTTTTCCTTATTTTTGAGCGCAAACGGTTAGAGCTAGAAGGCTGAAATTTTGTCAGTAGTTGCTTTAATTCGTGGTCAATTTCAAGGATCAACCATTAGTCTAAAAAATGTTGTTGTGTATATGGTTACAATCGGATTAAAACAGCGGTGGGCATCAACAACAACAACCCTATTAGAGTCTACTTAAGTTGGGAGCAGCAGCTGCTCTCGGAGCCACTGCGTGCCCACCGCTGGATTAAGAATCGATTGAATGTCAAGCCTTGATAACAAACTGCTTTAACTATGAAAAATCTCAATTTCGTAACAGGGACAAAACAGAATATGAATACCAAAGGTGCTTTCAGACGAGGATTTTCTCACCGACACTTTTTGTCAGAAAACTGTCGGTTTCGTGTGAACACACAAAATTTTAAAGCGTCGGTGAAAAACCGACGCTCACCGATGGAAATAGAACACGTCCTGTTTCCATCGGTTTTTTGTGTCGGTCAAATGCCTACTAGATTGAGGCATTTTTGTATAAAACTTTTCAAAGTGTGACCTGGTTCTGTGAGAACATAAGCCGATGGTATTTTTGTTTGACAACCGATACGAATTGTGTGAATGGCAAAATTCACCGACGGTGAAAAAGTATCGGTGAAAAAATCCTCGTCTGAAAGCACCTTAACGTATATATTGTTACTGGGCAAATAAGGCTGTTCCTATTATTTCGCACACGCTTGTACCTGCGATGTTGAATCATTTCTAAAGTGTGTGCGTGTGTGTGTGTTAGTAAAAAGGCGGCAGCATTCTAGGCACATGTGCAACACATACAACAAGTAACAATTAACAAATAACAAACAAAAAGAGAAACTTAGTAATTGGCCAAGAAGGGAATCTACCTCGATGAAATGCAGACCCAAAACGGATTTGGACATTTCATTTTGTTGCTGTTGTTGCTGCTGCTGCTGCTGATGTTGTTGTTGTTGCTGGTGTAACTGTTGTTGCTGTTGTTGTGAGTGACTGAATATGACAGAGTTGCTTTGTTGTAGTTGTTGCTGTTGTTGCTTTTGTGGTTGACCGTAAAACAATTGCGTATTTGTTTTTGCATCATATTGAAGCGCAGCGCTGCCAACGTTGACGCCGACGCCGCTGCCAGCGTTAGCCGCAGCAACGGAAGCGTTAAGAAACTGCGCATGCGGATGTGGCTGAGATTGAGGTTGTGGTTGAGATTGTGGCTGTGGCTGGTACTTGACCGGGTGCTGACTCTGACTGGGCTTGGGATAAGCATACGGATCAAAGGTTTGCAGCGGTTTACGCTCGAGGTTCAGTGGGAGTTGCTGCTGTTGCTGTGGTTGTTGCTGCTGTTGCTTGGGCAAATTGTAATAATTGCGACTCATCATGCCCAGTCCAAAGTGCGGACGCTGTGCAGCCGTAAAGGATGCCGAGTGGGTGAGTGGTGCACCGCCAGCAACACCGCCAACACGTGGCTGATAATTGGGCTTAGAATTGATCAGCGACTGATAACTGTTGCCATACAGCTGAGACTGTTGTTGTTGTTGAGCTGGTTGCTGTTGTTGTTGTTGCTGCTGCTGCTGCTGATAATGTTGTTGTTGCGACTGTTGTCCAAATTTATTCTCCTTATTCGTGTGCTTGGTCTGAAATATGCCCAGACCAGAAGAAGCATTGTTGGACTTTAAGCCCTGTTTGGTCACATGCGATGTGGAATATGATTGCTGCAGCCTGTGTGCATGTGGATGTTGTTGTTGCTGCTGCTGCTGTTGTTGCTGTTGCATAAAGGGATCGCTGCTGCCATTCATTGTGGAGCAGGCAAAAGAGTTCCAGTTTAAGAAAGCGCGCTTCTGTTGCGGATAATGTTGATGCTGTGGTTGTTGTTGTTGCTGGGGAAGCTGCTGCTGTTGTTGCAAGTGTTGCTGCTGCTGCTGCTGCAACAGTCGCTGATAGCCCATGGACAATTGAGAGGTTGAATTGGACTTGCCAATGGGATATGCAATCCTCTGTTGTTGCTGCTGCTGTTGCTGGAGCGGCTTCTGTGGATCGTAGAGCTGAACTGGCACCGGAATCTGCGATGTTTCAGTGCAGAATTTGCTGCTGACATCCTCTTTGTTGTGCTCGACTGTCAATGGCTCGGCAGTGTTGTTGCTCTTCAACTTGAGCATGTCATTAAGACATTTCTCCAATTTATTGTCCACATCTTTTTGACGCTTTGTGGCTGCTGAAGATGATGTTGCTGCTGCTGCTGCTGCTGTTGTTGTTGGTGTAGCTGCTGTTGTTGCAACGTTTGTTGTAGTTGTTGCTCCCGCTGTTGTTGTTGTTGTCGACACATCCACTGTGGCGGGTATGTGAAAGGACGAGGTAAACTTGGACAGCTGTGGCAAGTGTGTGGTGCAACAGTTGGTGACCGTAAAGCTGCTGCTGCTCACGGTGCTGTTGCTCTTCTCCGACTTGCGCTCGAGCGAAGCGCACTCAGTGGAGGACTCAGCAATTGTTGTTGTTGGGCCAAGCGGAGTTGTTGCTGCTGTCTCCGTTGGACGACGAAACAAGGGCACACAGGAGCTGCTGGAACTCTTGAGCACACCAGTGTTGGATTTACTAGCAACTGTTGTTGCGGGTTGCTTGCTCGTCAGCAATATGGCCGAATTGGATGTGCTGCGACTCAGCGATGGCAAATGCTTCATATAACAGGGTATGTGTGTGCGACTCGAGCTGCGCAGCAAGGGAGCAGGAGCAGGCGCAGCAGCTGAATTAGGTACTCCCCCAGGCACATGTGTCATGGACATGCTCTTGTTCAGCTGCTGGGAGGAGGAAGCAACATTTACAGTCTGTTGTTGTTGCTGCTGCTTGACCGGCACACGACTGACAAAACTCGTTGTTGTCCTTGGCTGATCATTGCACAGGATGAGCTTGTAGAGATCATCTTTGGTCACCGCCTGTCGCACTTTCAAATCCAGTTGCGACAACGACGCGTTTTTCTGCAGTCGATGATGCGGATTTGGTGGCTGCTGCTGTTTCTGCAGCTCCTTCTGTGCCGCCTCCGCCACGGTGGGATCAAATATGGCCAGCTTCTTGGCCGTCTTGGCGTCCATCTTGAAGGGTTGCCCCACACAAATCTTCTCATAGTTCCAGAACGTACGCTTCGGCGTCTGACGCTTCTGTGAGCTGCACAGATTCTCGCTCCAGAAATCGTTCATTAGTTGCTTGTTGCAGGACAAATTCGAGTCGCTGACAAGACCCGCTGATTTCTGTGCACCCTGGGCATGTACATTTCCCAATGGCATGTTGTTGCTGGAAATGCTGCGCTGCAATTTGGGCTGATCACTTCCATTTCCATTCGTCGTCGTTTTGGCCAAGATCGAGGGATAGGCGAGACGCGGCACAGCACGATTGTTGGCAAAATTAATAGATGAAGATTTGGTTAGACCACTGGAAGTGTTGGATGTTTGCGGCAGTTGTTGTGAATTGGATTTACTGAGCGGTTTTTGCTGCTGTCGCTTGAGACGATCATAGAGATCCTCGCACTCCTTGAACTCCTGATGCAGCTTACGGTCCAGCTCACTGTAGTCGGGCAGACTCTTTAGATACTTGTTCATCATCTCGATCTCGGCATCATAGAAATTCGCATCCAGTTTGGCACTTGTCGTGGCCGCTGCCGACTTCTCCTCCAGCTGTTGCTGTTGCTGCAGCAACTTGTCCAGATCGATGGCCGTCTTGGTCTTCTTTGGGGCTCGACACGGCACCGGAGGCGGCGACGAGGACGGCGAACTGCAGGACGACAGAGAAATGCTCGAGACGGGACTGTTGGCGACCAACACACGCGTCGGCGTTGTTATCGCACCCGTTGCCGCATTGTAGGCCATGGGATGATGCTGCTGTTTCCGCGGCAGCGGTGGCGTCGACTTTGGACTCGCCGGCAACAAGGATCGATTCTTGCGCACCGCCAACGGAGACGAGATTGGCGAACGGACGGCACATTTGGTTTCCGGCAAACTCGACGATAAAACCGACGCGAACTGCGGCGAAACAACCTGAAAGAACTGCTGTCCATTTGCAGGTGGAGGCGTTGGTTTCTGCATATTACTCGGCGAGGATGCGACGACTTCCTCTCCTGATTTCGCTGTGCAAACTGAGGCACATCCGGCAGTAGCAGCAGTGCCAACAACCGTTAGCTGTTTTTCCGGTTGAGGCGATGTGACAACTGTGGTAACTGTGGCAGCTGCCTTGCCAGCATCTTGACTCATTTAAACACTGGCCGAAACTAGCGCAATCTGTCGAGTTCACGAACTGCGATCTAATTCAAATTCCACGGATCGAAGGGAATTCACAGACGTCGATCGAACTTTTGTTTAGTTTCACTTCTATTATTCGATTGAGCTCCAATTATCTTCAATTATATTTATTGTTTTTCACATAGAGACTTTTTTACTGTAAGCTCATGAGTTCACGAGCTAGTTCCACTTTCTTCAGTCGTTCAATTCAGTTCAGTTCCACTAAGCTCCTAATTCAGATTTTAGATCTAGTTAAAATTCTTCTACTATTCAAAACAAATTTACGATCTTTGATCTAATTCAGCGGTGAGCACAAGATCTTAAGTCGGGAGTTCTACAAGAACAGCTAAAGCAACTTTTTTTTATGACGGTCATAAAGCTGCTTCTATGTTGTTGTTGTTACCTTGCTCGCGAGTCGTGTGTAATAAAGCTGGGAGCAGTCGCTGCTCCCGGAGCCACTGCGTGCCCACCGCTGATCTAATTCACACTCTTCAGGAGGGAATCTCGAACTTGGATATAGATGCTTTCTAGCTCCAATTCTTCTACTGTTTAAGAAAACTTTAATTACATTTTTTCAAATTTATTTAGAGATAATTCCTCTACTATTTGATATTGTTTACATTCGAGATCCACTTGGCTTCCGTTTACTTTATTTTTTCGTATAATATTTCAATTGACGAGTTAGTTTCACTATAACTAGTTCACGTTAATTCATTTCCATTTCATATTCATGGTACAATTTTATAGCAGAAGAGAAGAGCGCGGCGATCTTTATAAATATCGATGTGTGAGTGTTAATGTGTGTGTGTGAATTAATCGATTAGAATATCGATAGCAGCAGCAAACAAGGCAAATTCGTAAAGGATTTTAAGTACAAAACATAGCATGAAGTTGGAGACAGGGATAGAGAGACGCCTACTGACACACTAGACAGATTAACAGATCACCAAACAGATCAGATCACCAAACAGATCACCACACAGATGTATATCGATATATATCGATACCAACAACAACATGACCAACCTGCAGATACTGTTCCGGTATCTTACTGTTCTTGGGCACTATTATCTTTTTGATTATGATTATCTTATCGCCCTCGATTTTCGTTATAGTTATGGGCACGCCCATCTGAGGACGTTGTGGCTTGGCCAAGGACACCGCCGGACGATTGACGGTGCGCACCACCTGAGGTCCCGTTAGGATGCCGCCTGGTGAAGGTTTTGGAGCAGGTGCAGCAGGTTTTGGCTTTGGCTTCGCTGCCGGCTTATACTCCTTGTTGTCACTGCGCACAATGGACAGATGATACAAGGGCTTATCGTCATCCAGGATGCTCTTTTGGGGCTCCGTCTTCTTCTCCACCTTGCGGAGCACCACTCCGAGCATGGGCCCCTCCTTGGGCTTGACGGTTATCGAGCCACTGGGCGCCGTCACCCGCTTGAGGCAGACACCCAATTTGGCGCCCACTGGCGGCGGTGTCTTGGTGCGATGCACCATCTTGCCACTGGGTATTTCACGATATCCCTCTTCCTGTCGCGAATTATGGAGCACAGCCGTCGGAGGCGCCTCTGGATTTGTGTGCAGCATGGGCTCGGGTGCCACCAGTGGCGATGGACCCGGAAAGAGATTCGTTAAGCTGCTGCGGCGTCGATTTATGATGTTGGGTGCCGAGACGGTCTTGGTGAGCGGAAACTTGGGCGGTGCCGCCGCCGGCTCCACAGCGGGATCATTGCTCAGGGCACTGGCGGTGCTGCCACGACGACTTTCTGGCTGACTGACACTGGAGCTGATGCTGGAGCTGTGCAGGCGCCCGGGAGCAGCACTTCTCTCATGGTTGCGCGGCTCTAGCGGTGATGGAGAACGTCCTCGACTGCGCTGCTGGGAGGAGGCACCACGCGCGGCCCTTTGGCTGCGCAACAACTCAATGGTATCGGCTATCTGGGAGGGCGACGAGGAGTCATCTCCAGACGCAGCACTGCCGTGGGGAAAGAGCAGATCCTCCGTTTCCAGAGAATCATTGGGCAGTGAAATGAGACGTTCCCGGGAAGTACTCTTGGGTGATGAGCTCGTTTCCCTACTTTGTTCCACTTGTTTCTTTCTCTTTGCCTCCATCACCTGCTGCAGTTGCTCCTCATCCCGATCCCGATCCCGGGGCGAGGGACTCGGGGTACGTTCCCTATTTTGTTCCGCCTGTTTCTGCCTCCTCTCCTCCTCAACGGCAGCTCTGGCCCGTGCCGTGGCCTCCACTTGGGCAGCCAGACGCATCTGCTCCTCCATCCGTGCTCGTGCCTTGGCCTCCGCTTCGGCCCGAGCCTGGGCTTCCGCCTCGGCAGCGGCGGCTGCTCGCAGTCTCGTCAACTCCGTGGCCGTCATTTGTTTGATGCTCAGACGACGCTCGGCATCGATCATCAGCTGGATCTCACCGGAACCACCATCCGCTGGAGCTGCGAGATCCGCGCAGCCAAGCGCGATCAATTCGCTCAGTTCGCTGGACATTGCGTCGTCCTCGGCGTATACGTGATATATATTATATGATATATTTGTTAATCTGTTGCTGTGAATCTGAATCTGTTATCTAATTATTTCTTTTCTTTTCGCAGGAAAATCCAACGCGAATTGCGTTTACTTTGACTTGCTCGACGCGACTCGCGATCTTGCTGGCGAGTTGGCAATAAAGAAACCTGCTCGATCGACAGCCCTGTTAATATATTATCGTGTGGCTGCTGCTTGGTGGCTAATTGGGATGGCCATAAGGGGGGCGGGGTGGCAGGGATTGGTAGCAATGCTCTCAATGTCAATGCCTCATTGGCATTTTGGCAATTGCAATTGAAATTGCATGCCGTGACTTATTAATTGATCAAATAGTCGCCAACAACAACAACAAAAGAAAATTGCAAAAAATAATACAAATAAAAACAAAGACTTTTCACACTTTTCACTCCTTCTTCTTCGTCATTCATTCATTCTCATTGACGCCAGAGTCGATATACATATGTATGTAAACCGATAATGCAAGGCATACACATGTGTTGAATTCCCTGTAACTCGTTGACTAATTTCCTTTTTTGTTGATTTTTCTTCATCATTTTAGTTTTTTTAATCTCTCTCTAACAACTGCTTTAGCTATATCATTTCATCCTAGCATTCTAGATCAGCGGTGGGCACGCATTGGCTCCGGGAGCAGCGACAGCTCCCAACTATTTTTCTACGCCGTGAAGTCGCACAAAAGACTCGCTGTTGATGTTGTTGTAGTTGTTATTGCTGTGCTCCCAAATTCAGATTTCTGTTCTGTTCTGTTTTAAATCCTAGCATCTAGCCATCTCGCATTTTCCTTCAACCTAGACGTAACTGCCTCTCACTCAAGAGCGCCGCTCTCTTAATTCAGAATGAACTGCTTTACAGGCAATGAACTAGTTCTAAGAGAGAGCTCACACACCTCGCCCTACTTATATTCTTAGAGAAGAGCATTGGGAAGATCGCGCTGGATCATCTCCACGACTCGGACAACAGTGTCCAAATGAGTGACGGGAACTGCCTGTGATAAATACACAAACACACATACATACATATGGGATGCTCTGTGTATTATTCTGTTATTCTCGTTTATGGATGTGCCATCAGTTCCCCCCTGATCCCTGCTGTTAGTTCATGATGTGTTTTTATTTTTAACAAAAAAGATGACAACGTACGGAAATTTCGCGCAGTCGTATATTATACAAGGTACATATGGAAATATTAATGTACATTCATCCGACCTATACGTATATATATAATTTGTGTACAGTAAAACATCTATAGTGACTGTTGATCAAAAGATCTTGTATTTTCTGGTTACTTTTACTGTATTACAAATGGAAATGTTTGCTTGCCAAATCTAAACACACATAGCGATATTTATATTGAGAAAAATAATAGAAAAGCCAATTTTCCCTTCTACTATATAGTTAGTTTTTTTCTTATATGGACAATATGTCTTCTTGACATTTTGCTATGTTTTTGTGTGGAAATAAAGCGCGCGTACCAAAAATAAATCCAAACATTACAAAAATAACTAATTTCTTAGCGAAGAAAAGAGCATGACGAAGAAGAAGAAGAAGAGGAGGAGGAGGCAGCAGCATCAAAGATCAACATGAGATGAATAATCCCTGCTGATCTCTGTGCTGCACAAATACACATGCATAGATTACACATGTACTCGTTTGTATGTATGTGAGTGTGAGTACCATATATTCCATTTGTACTACGTTAATTGCTTATGTTGTTGTTGCTTTTGGTATTGCCGCTGTTTGTTAGTTCTGAGTCTTTGTTTTGATTTGCTTGGCCGTTTCTTTTGCTCTTGCTCTTCCTCTTCTGATTTTATTTTTATTTCTTTATGTGAAATAGACTTTCTTCTTTCTCTGCTTCATGTTGCAAAACTACTCCAAAAAGTGCAAAGATCAGGCTGCATTAATTTTAACACCTGACTTCAATTTCGAATTTAAGTGGAACACGAATTTAAATATGTTTTGGGACAGTTTATGTGGTCAAAAGCGATCATTTGGCCAAGTACATTTTATATACGATCTGTTTTATTTATTTTTGTTTGTGTTTTTTTTTTTTTTTGTATTTCATGACATTTTCGGCACTTTTGTAGTTTGTTGTTTTTGTTGTTTTTGCTGGTTCAATTTTATTTTTAAAGCACTTAAATTTGTCTTAATATATATTTTGTGTTGTTCAACTTGCTGATTATATCACGCATGATGTTAAACAATTGTTTAAATTTAATTACTTTTTGTTTTAACTTTTGTTCGAAAACGTTTTCATTAGGCATTGGTGTGAAGTAAGCATTACATATTTATAAGATTTTCCAATATTAAACATCACACACACACACACACAAACGCATACACACAGTACATATAGAATTATAAACAAATTCGCGACAATGAGATAGAGAGAGAGAGAGAGAGAAAGCGAGAGAGTTGACGATATGAACTTTTTGTGATCCGCGTGCAGACCACGTACCGTTACACGTTAGCCAAAGGCCTGAAAACGACGACGACGATGGGCGACGATACACAACCGAAGAACGAATCTTTGAATCTGTTTCAGTTTCATTTCAGTTTCTGTTTCTGTTTCAGAATTGAGAAAAACACACACATTTCTATCTGTTTGGTGTGTGGTATTTTTAATTTTCCCCCCAATGGGGCGGCGGAAGAGACGAAAGACGCAAAGGCAAAAACAGTATTTGAGTAAATGGCAAACATACAATACAGGCGCTAGGTGGAGCTGCTGCGCGCGCACCAATCACCAATCAGCAATCAGCTGGTGCCACTCGTCATGCGCAGTGCCAAAAGAGAGTACTGATCAAAGAGAGCCAAAGAGCGAGAGAGAGCAGGTGCTGTTGTGTGAGAGGAACTTGGACAACGTAAAACACAAAGAGTAGTGATGTAAAATGTATCGGGTTGAGAAGCTTTTCATCGATTAATGTAGCATGGAGTTAAAATAGGAAATATCTTTGCATGTTTATACATATTGTAAATACAAACATAATTTTTTAAAATGCACTGAAAACAAAAAAGTTGGATTTATACATTTTTACATCACATTTAAAAAGTAGATGTATCGATGTTTTTCACATCACTAGCTAGTTTTTTTTACTTAGTTGCTCACTCACGAGATAATCATCCATGTGATCGATAAAATACTCATCGATAATCCAATTCTCGCCGACATATTTGTCCGTAGGAATATCACAGAGTGCCACCAAGTCAAATAGATTCCTTTGGCGCTTCAACAGCAAACACCGAGTGATCTCAGCTCTATCTTCGACATCCTCTCCGTTATCTTCTCCATAGCCAATGTTGCCATTTGAAGTTGGCGTCGCCTTTTGCGCATGTCGCTTGTATTGTTGCTCCAATTGTCGAAAGAACTGAATATTGAATAACTTACTGGCAACGCCAGTCGCGATCAGTGGATGATGATGCCACGCTTCAAACAGTTTAACAGTTTTGAGAAATTGTGCGTGTTCTACACTCTATTCGCTTGGTCGTCACCCAATCCCAATTGGCGGCGAAATTAGCACTGACTGACAGCATGAGCTCTGTCAATGTGTTGAATGTCGAATGATCAATTGAATGACAGAAATCGAGGTCAGCGGCAGGGGGCAATGTAAGACAAGGCGAGAGCAGAGCAATTAATTGTGCAGATTATCAACATCTCATAGGGAACGAACAACTCGACAAATGTATCTTAACTATGCAATCTCTCGAGATCTAAATGCCATTTGTTTTTTTTATATATTGTTGTTATATTTAAGAGATATTTATATTTATTTTTATAAGATAAAAGAGTTGCAAATTGAGAAAAATGTACTTCATTAATATTCATTTCTATTTCATAAAAGAATTGGAATCTATATACTTTGGTAAACGTTATTATTTGTTTTATTTCCTATGTTATACGAGACGAAAACATTTTCATGCTCCAAAATTTCTGATATCCAATTTTGTAACGAATAATATTTTACATATAAATTATTTTAAAAACAATTTTTGTCACAGTTCCAAACATACAATCTGTGAGTTTGGTTAAGATATCTCAAGAAACAAAAAACTCTTTCATACTAAGCAATTTCCTGACCTTTGACCCACTTACAGGTCGAATTATCTCTTCTATGTTGTGTGAAAATTTCAGCTTTCTATCCCTTACCGTTTGGGCTATACGTTGATGTGTCAGGACAAAGAATTTTATATACTACTGTGGGCAAAAAGTATCGGGAATTTTAAATTTAAAAAATTTTGGGATTCCAATTGGAACAAATGTTTGTACTTTTAGGTTGGCACTACTATCATTAACATCTGTGCAAAATTATACGTTAAAATATTCATTAGTGTTTAAGCTACGATTAGTTTGGTACGACGCCAAATGTGCATTTGGCGATTTTGGTGCCAAAAAACGGTCAATTTCATCGAAAAAAGCCCCGCGTAGAAGTGAGTGAAACAATGTTTTCTGACTACCAGGACAAGATAAAACGCATTATTACGGGCGATGAGACTTGGATCTACGCTTACGACATGGAAATTACCGATCAATCGAGCGAATATCGGCTAAAGGTGAGCCGAGACCGAAAAAATCGCGTCAAATTTGCTCAAAAATCAAGGTCATGTTGACAGTTTATTTGGATTATCGTGTTGTAGTTCATTATAAATTCCTTCCGACCGACCAAACTGTCAACAAGGAATATTGTTTGAGAGATTTGCGTCGTTTGCGCGAAGCTATGCGTAAAAAGACGCCAGAACTATGGGCTGACAACTCATGGTTCTTGCAACACGATAATGCGCCCTCTCATACTGCCCCTGTTCTTCGTGACCATTTTGCCAAAAACTCGACCAAAATTTTCCCACAGCTACCTTTTTCGCCTGATTTATCTTCGTGTGACCTCTGGCTATTTTCTAAGCTCAAAAGACCACTCCGAGGACACCGTTTCGAGTCGATTGAGGAGATTCAACCAAAATCGCCAATTGCACTTTTGGCGTCGTACAAAACTAATCGTAGCTTAAACACTAATGAATATTTTAACGTATAATTTTGCACAGATGTTAGTGATAGTAGTGCCAACCTAAAAGTACAAACATTTGTTCCAATTGGAATCCCAAAATTTTTTAAATTTAAAATTCCCGATACTTTTTGCCCACAGTAGTATATAGATCAGTTTAAATATATGTATGGTTAATCTGTATATGAAGATACTGCATCTAAAAGTCTGCCCAATTTATTGTATTTCGTTTAGATTGATTCAATTTAGGCAGTTGTATTGTTGAATGATTGTTTGATTGATACAAAGTAAACCGCTAAATGTTGAATTGCAAAATTAGCACAGCAGGCACCGCAAATGATTAGCCCCCAAGTGATGAGTGAGTGCAATGAGTGCGCAGAGAGATTTGCGAATAAAGTGTGAGTACGAATGCGATTATGTCAAGAGGTACAACATTTAAACAAATGTGTGTGGTCAGGTAAACAAAGGATGAAGAGAGGGGCTTTCGGTAGCTTACAAGATAATCACTATCGTGATCCGCAAAATACTCGATAACAATCCAATCATCCGTGTACGGCATAAAGCGCAGCGATGAATGCTCCAGCAACAGATCCCGATAGTTATCGATGCGGCGCAATTTTGTCGGCAGCTCACGCATTTTGAAGTAACATGGAACTTGAGATTCCTCAAACTGCTTGGCAGTTATTTGAGATTTTTCTAAATAGCGTTGGAAAAACAGCATGTTCTTTGCGTTGCTGAGTGATTCGATAACTAATTGAGAGACACCCGAAAACAATTTACAAAAAAAAGAAAACAAAATTGGCAAGCGAAGAGTCAGTTGAAAAGAGAATCTCGTGCATATTTGGGGGCGGGTACAAAGGCAGGGGATAAGGACTAAGAAAACTTGATTGATTTTTTTTATTTATTGCGAATTGTTTTTTTTTCTAGTTGAGTATTGCTTAATATTTCTTTTACCATACTTGATTTGATTGCTGTTGTTTGGTTGCTCAGCCTAAGTGTTCGTTTATTTCGCATTTTGTTAAATAGAAAATGAAAAGTTTTTACCTTAGCTTGCGATTGGCGATTGTTGCGCCCACTGTCACGCTCATCCTTGGCGCGATCACGATGCCGGCGCCGTGAGCTCGAGTGCGAGGTCTCCTCCCTATAACGATACTTGTGCTGTCGTCGCCCCGTTGCGGGCGATTTGCGATGCGAACGCTTGGAGCGCTCCTTGCGGCGACGGGAAGACGAGAGGCTATCATCAAAACTGCAAGAGAGAAAGAAAGCATAATTAATAAGAGTAACAAGTGATTAAGCATTACTTAATAATATCTCGAACAATTTTGACGATAGCATATTGATTTAAAACTCGATCCATAATTTATATATGGGTATTTCCAGGATCGAGAACTTGAAATTTGTACGTCTTTAAATGAAAAAAAAAAAATGGCTAATGTTGACATTTCTAAAAATGTTTTCTCACGTGTTTAATGCATTTTATCAACACTATTTTTTATTATAAAAGCAAAGCTTTGAAGACGCGACGAAAAATGGAAGACATGTTTGACTTCATCTTGACAAATGCGAAAGTCAGCGAAATGTGGCGAGTAATTTGGAAGAAAATACTCTTAAATCATAATTAAATAATGTAGTTTTCCATTTTTGAAATAATTTTTATATGTGACTATTAATTTTATTAATTTTACAAGTATTATTAGAAATTTGTAACGCAACATCGCGAACGTAACAAGATTTCCACCTAGTTTGTTTCAAGAATATGTTCATCAAATTTTATTATTTTATCTCACTTAGTGTAATCGATAGAGTTCCAAAGGGTCCATTTTGAAGTAAATTTTTAAGAAAATGGGCAAAAATATAGAAAAAGTGAATTTATTCCAATGTAGAATCTATATGTTCATACTTTTGAATTTCTTCTAGCGCATATTGCTTTAAAAAATAACTTGAACACATTTTTGGAAGAAAATTTCACAAGATGTGAGATTTTGATCAATTTTACGGTTTTGGGCGAGGTGGACCTTTTTCTGGAAATGCCCATATACATCACTACTTTATATATTGAGGATCGATTGGCCGAGTTTAAAAATGACATCACTACGGAAATGATCTTTCTATTACTTAGTGAATATTTGATCTTTTTTTCCAGCAGCTTTCGTTTTAAAAAGGTCAAATCTATCCAGAAAAAGGTTGGGTTGACAACACTTGCATTGAGTAATATTTAATAATTTCTATAGAATATAAATATAGATGAATGGCCGACCTTGATGGTACGCCCAGCAACTGTCGAATTACAAAGAAACAAAAAACATACAAAAAAAAAAAAAAGTGGCCAGCCAAGAGAATTGGACAGTAAACGGAGTCAACATGGAAAGCTACTTAACGGCTAAGCTGCTGTTGACGCTTTTGTTGTTGTTGCTTTGCCTCTTGGTCGGGTTCTTGGGCCCCGTCGGCGAGTGTCGGCGTGTGTTGGCGAATCTATATGCGAATTTGCGTTACCAATCAAGTTAATCAACTTGGCCGGATGGTTGGCTGGCTGCCTGGTTCGTTGCTAGCTTGGTTGGCTGGCAGTCTGCCCACCATGAGCGACATGCCTTTGAGAGTGCGTCGTCGGCCAAGTGGCAAGGCTTATGACACTGCGTGCCACAAAAGCCGCATTCAACAAAAGGTTTAAAATACATCGACAGAAAAGGATCGATAATTGACATAGGCAAATATATATAACATAGCATAGCTTAACCCTTAATTGCCCTTGTCCTGCCTTTAGAAGGTCTTAGCAAAAATGTTCATTAACACTACTACTAAAAGTATTTTAATTTATAATTTAGTGCATGTTGTCACATTATTGTATTTCCTATCAGCCAGTATTTGTTTTATATTTAAACGATAAGATTTTCTATAAATTTTTATGTCTTTGGCTGCTACATTTATTTATTTGCGGGAGCTTTTGGGAGATAAGTTAGATTATAAATTTAGATAAATATAAAAAGAGGAAGCCCAATTAATTAATTTCCAACAACAAATATTATCAAGACTATTTAATATAAAAGTAAGAATTTTAGCAAGGAAAATGCAATTTTTTTATGCAATAAAATTCGGAGTTCTTTGTGTTCTGGTTAAAATAAGTTTAAAATTTAAATTAAATACTTAACATTATGCAAATAATATTTAAAATTTAATATAATAGTAAATATATTTTAAAATATTATGCATTTAATATTTTAAATGTAATATAATAGTAAATATATTTTAAAATCGTATTCTATAACTTTATTTCAAATGTTTTACAACCATCTTTAGGGTTGACTTTAGTTGACGTTAAATAAATAAATAAATAAAGGCAGCAGCAGCCACATTGTGCAAGGCCAGAAACTGTGTCAATAACAACGACAGTAGCCCCCCATCCAAGCATACAATATTACATCAATGGAACACACACATTCACACATTCTCACACCCATAAGATATCGACACGCCCAAGCAGACAACATGCACAGCTCCAGCTCCACATGCGGGTGGGCAGACAACAGACAAACAGTCAGTGGCCGCCAGTTGAGATCCAAGATCTCGTGAAGGCATGAATCAGCTGCCTTCTAACTGAACTGAACTGAACTGATCTGATCCGATTCGCAGTCAGATAACTGACCTAGGCAGACACACAACTCTCAAGAAGTCAAAGACAAGCAAATGCTAATAAGTTAACAACTAACAAAAAACAGCTGCTCTCAAAGAGACAATCAACGATTGCGGCAACCGATGTTTTTTGGTTTACTCTCGCCCACAATATAACTGGCTAAATTTGGTCACGAAAAAATATTATGAGAACGCAACGAAGCTGAAAGTGACTTTGACTACAAGTACGTTACACTCACACACACACACACACACAAGTACACAGCTGCAGAGCTCAACGCCTGCGCTTGTTTTTAAGCCAGATTGAACAAACAGTCAAAAAGTCAGCGCCCTGGCTCAAAAATCAGTTGTCGCTTTGGCCAGCAAAAAATATAAATTTGACTGGCGTCTGATTAAAGCATCCAACACCAGTTAAGGCAATACGGTAGTTAATAGAATCATAGAACAGGAATAAATAATAGCGAGAGTTGTTTTGTAATTATTTGACAACTTAAGTGTGACAATCTATAACTATATTAAACCATAAAGCAATTTCCTCTAATAAAAAATGTACGACTAAAATAAATAAATAAATAAACTTTTTAAAAACCACTTATCTATTTTTGATGTTGAAATATCAAAATATTCTATAAATAAAATGTAATTTTTTTGTAAATTAAAATCTGTTTAAATTTTATCATTAAGTTAAATTATTTTTTGTTTATTTTTTATACATTATTATTTTTTGTTTTAATAACGAGAGTTGCTTTGTAAATATATGACAACTTAAGTGTGACAATCTATAACTATATTAAACCATAAAAGAATTTCATTTAATAAAAAAATTTACGAATAAAATAAATGAATACATTTTCATACCAACAAATTTTTTTAATAATATTTATCTATTTTTGATGCTGAAATATCCAAAATTTTCTATAACTTAATTGTAATTTTTTTTAATTTTAAATAATTATTTTTTGTTTATGTTTAATAAAAAAATCAAAGTGTTTAACAAACAAGATAAAGATTAACTGAACAGTTTTATTTTTTATTATTTAAAAGGTAATGTTTATTTAAATGTCTTGGGATTACCAAGTTCATTTCGAACTGCCCTCGCTCAAAAGATTAGACGAAAATTCTCGTATTCTTATACACGTAAATTCACTTTGTTCTGACTTTTGATTAATGACACAACGCGTGCAAATTAGAGCATACCATTTTTGGCAACATATTCGTAGTTTAATTGGATATTAATGATGATTCGTCGATTTGAACTTGTGGAACTTTTCACACTTGCCTCGAAAGCCAAGCTCAACTCAATAAATAGCCGACCGATATGGGCGGAACATATTAAGTAATTGCTATATAAGTTAATTGATTAGGCAACTGTCTACGTTACCAACTGATTTAGACTGATATTGATTAATGTCATTTTTATCGATAATGGTATACAGATTTATAACTAGAGTAACAAAATTATTACTATAAATTATGAAATTAATAGAATATTGATATTTATGAATTATGTAGAAGTAATTGCTTATTGAATAGGAAGAAACATATTATATTACAGCCTATTTATGATTGCTATATATTGGATAAGATATGTCGGCTCATTTAATGATATAAGAACATTGGGCAACTTTCAATTGAAAGTCACACCCATTTTCAGAATTATGAGTTTAAACTTCTTAAAGGTCTTTGAATTTACAAGTGTTTATTTTCACAATTATCTTCGACATTTCGCAACTCTTTTTCCTGTTTATAACCAGTCAATATTAGTTGCATGAAATCAGTAAATATTTATATTTAACTGAAGTTCTTTATGCCTCAACTCTGAAGAAGTATCTTTGGTATTATACTTCTTTGTCCAACTTTATTCCATATCTTTTTGGTCTCAAAAGTCAATATCTGCAATCAACACATATGAGAATATTATGTCTTCGTATATTGCTATTAAGTTATGAAATTAATCATTTGAAAACCAGTTTTCAGTATTCGTATGATTTACATAGAGCAAACCGAGCAGCTAAGACACTTTAAGCCCACTAGCAAGCAGTTAACAGTCAACAGTCAGCGGCCAACAGCCGACAAACATTTGTTGTATTTCGAGATATATATATATTTTTTTTTTCTGCTGACCCTGAAAATGCCATAAATACATTAAGCAAAACCGTACATATGTACCGTATATATATGTATATTAATATACTCCCTCCTTCACCCCTTCCTTCAGCACATAAGATGCCATTGTATAAGTATTTGTGCTGTGTTCATACAAATGCATAAATACTCCGAGTTAATATTTTGTTATTGTTACTCGATTCAAAGTTTCAATTGAATCAACGAATTGAGCTTCCAAATTTCGATAAAGTCGAGATCAAAAGACTCAAGAAACGGTTAGAATCGGGTGTTTTATGAAACTATGAAGATGATTTTAATATAGTAGACAAAACATTATCAAAATCAAAATCTACACATACAATATGTTGAAACTTAGAAGTTTAACAAGCGGATCAGTCGAGTGCACTCGACAGTAATATACCCTGGGCCTAGGCTTCGGCATGCCGAAGATTAGATGCACATGCAATTCTTGTACTGATCCTCAAATATCGACCTATCGTTTTTGTGGCAGCTACATACATGTACAATAAGATAAGTGATTTAAACCAATTTTAAAAATAAGAAAATAAAAATAATAAAAAAACAAGCGGATCAGTCGAGTGCACTCGACAGTAATATACCCTGGGCCTAGGCTTCGGCATGCCGAAGATTAGATGCACATGCAATTCTTTTACTTATCCTCAAATATCGACCTATCGTTTTTGTGGCAGCTACATACATGTACAATAAGATAAGTGATTTAAACCAATTTTAAAAATAAGAAAATAAAAATAATAAAAAAATAATAATTAACTAGTCGGCGGTGCTACAGTCGAGCGGTACTCGACTGTCGAAGACCCCGTACTTACTATGCAAAAGGCAAACACTGCTTAAAGTCATGTAATATAAGTCGCTACAAACATTTAATGCATTGTAATATATATATATTTTCGCCCAAATATATTGAGGATACGTATATCAATTTACATTAAAGATATAATAAATGATTTATTAAAGCACATCATCAAATTTAACAGATGCACAAAATAAATTGATTTAAGCATTAGAGAAAGCGAGAAAGCGATAAGAGCATTTCCCACATCTCTTAATAATAAACCAAAAAAAAATCAAATATTAACATTGAATTGATGTAACTGCAACATTAATATAAAATGTCAGGAAAACATTAATAAATCTTAAAAATAAAAAAGTCTGTTCAAGCCGGGATTCGAGCTCGGGACCTACATATGATCTAAAAAGTCTGCAAATATTAAAAAAAAAAATTAAAAAATTTGCTCTCGCTGGGAGTTGAACCCGCGACTAATTGCTAATTTACTGGGAACTTTGCCCCTTAGGCCACCGAAGCCAACTTTACAAATGCAAAAATGCAGATATGTTAAGACTACAATGATTTATTCTTTGCCAGTTATGATTTCTGCAACATCATTTTAAAATTTAATAACATTAAAAAGAACATTTGGGGATCATCTGCTAACAACTTAATTTTATTGGTCAAATAATAAATACTAACATTTTGAATTGATAAAAATGCAACACTTATATAAAATATCAACATAACACAAAAAAATTGATTTTAAAAACAAAAAAAATTTTGTCCGTGTCAGGATTTGAACCCGCGACCCCCTGACACAACTGACAATGTAAGCAAAAAACTAGGCGTCTTTACAAACTGCGCCACAGTCGCTCTTTGAAATCTATTGTCCAGTAATAGATTTCATTGTTACTGGACTGTAAGTCAAAAGTAATTAATTGTATTCATTGATTGTTGTTGTTGCTGCTAAAGTATGGCAAATAATGGAAAATTTAGTTGTTCAATATCTTCTCTGTTTATTATCCGATCGCGATGAAATTTTCAGCAAATATGGGAAAGTAACAATATCTTCGTCTATGCTTAATAAGGAATGTCTATCTTTAAAATTGTTCTTATAATTAAGATTTTCTAATTTGTGGGCGTTTAAGGGGGCGTGGCCAAAATCTAAAACAAACTCGATCTGCTTACAATATAGACGCACCTACATACCAAGTTTGAAGTCTCTAGCTTTTATAGTCTCTGAGATCTAGGCGCTCTTACAGACGGACAGACAGACAGACAGACGGACAGACGGACAGACGGACAGACAGACATGGCTATATCAACTCGGCCGTTGATGCTGATCAAGAATATATATACTTTATGGGGTCTGCCACGCCTCCTTCTGCCTGTTACGCACATTTTTTTTTGTGACAAAGTTAATAGACCCCTATACTTTTTTAAAGTACGGGGTCTAAAAATCATTTGCATCGACACAACCGGGACTCGAACCTCGGTCTCCCGTTTCGCTTGCCGAGCACTTATCACTTCCACCACGCCGCAACTTGGATTGAGGAATGACAAATTCGATAAACATTCTTGCAGAGGAAATGTAAAACGAATTAATTGACCATTAATTCTATTCTATTTATAGAATTGCCATTAGAATACCTCGAACAAAATTGTTAATATCTACACTATTTATGGCCCAATCGGGATGAAAGTTGGTGATTAGCTTCTGGGCATGATTCCACATCCGTTGATATAAAAAAAAATAACTTAAAAGCCAAAATAAAAGGTGCTGTCAGTTTTTTATGAATTACGCTCCTCACAGTGGGCGTGGCAAAATTTTAACATAAACTTGTTCTGCCTGACATTATAGGGAGTCTTCATTCCAAATTTGGTGGTCCTAGCTCTTACCATCTCTGAGATCCCTTCGCTTACACGGACCGACGGACAGACGGACATGGCTATATCGACTCTGCTGTTGATGCTGATCAAGAATATATATACTTTATGGGGTCGGAGATACTTCCTTCTGCCTGTTACATACTTTTGAACAAACTTAATATACCCCCAGGGGTATAAAAACAAACAATGTTATATAGAAAGTAAAGCAAATTTAAAAGCAATTCAACTTGATTAATTATAGAATCTTACTTATAGAATGATTTTAAAAACCAAACCATGATTATAAAGACATTCCGTTTGGAAATTGGATCAGTTTTGGCAAAGTTTTAGATGTTTAAAATATATTTTAATACAATGGATCTGCAGACTTTCAGAAGTCTAAATCACTATGATATTAAACATAATTTAACAGAGAGTTTAAAAGCCTTCCAATTTAAATTTAAAAACAGCTCTAAATTAATACAAGAATTAAGATACGTAAAAGTTGAGAATCGAAACCGGAATTATTGGTTTGTCGTAGGTTAAAGGCGATGACAACAACAACAACAACAACAACAGCAACAACAACAAAGCTTGCTAAATTGTGGCTTTTGTTTAATAAATGACAATACAAAATGCCGTTACAAATATTGTAAATAATATGAAGAAAATCAAATGTAATACAAAGAATGAATAACAATGACAAAATACAAATACAAATACAAAAGTGTATTGGGCGCATGGGGCGAATGAGTAACGGCATTATGTAAATTGATCTGGGTGGCGAAGCGAATCAAGGGCGATGAAATTGCGGCGAGCCTTTGAGTTCAGTTCAGCTCAGCAATCGCCAAGGTCATTGATTGCGTCTGCGCACACACAACACACAACAGACAACAGACAACAGACAGACAACATGACTACCAACAGTGATCACACTGCAAATAAATAAATAGTACGTAATGGAAAAGAGACAGAGACAGAGAGAGATCAAAGATTTCGCTTTATGCGTCAGGAGGAGCAGTTAATGTGGATGTTGGTTGGTGAGTCAGCGACACCATCAAGTCTCCAAGTCTGTGCAACTGTCCGTCTGTCCCTCTGCTCGTCTGTCCGCCTGTCAGTTATGCACGCGTCTCTCTCGAGGTTCAATGAACGTAATGTAATGTATACTGTACATACATATACTCTATACCCTGGACAGGCCGAAGCCGGCCATTACAGTTAACAAAAACAAACAAACAGTTAAAAACCAAAAACAACGACAAAAAAAAAGTTCGTTCAATTTTGATTGTTATGTGATAAAGCACAACAACAAAACTCGCAAACAAACAACTCAAAAAGGAAGTAAATAAAATGTTGTTGAGATATATACAAAGAGAATTCTAAAAGATAATTCGATATTACATTAAATTTTTTGTTATTGTTGTTGTAGTCAATCACCTTTTGGTTGCATGCTTAAATAGGAAGTCAATAAAAGCAAAAACAAATCATTTCACATAAACATTTCCCCAACAGAGAGTAAGAGAGATAGAGAGAGAGAGAGGTGAAGAGGTAGACACACTAAAAGTTGCATGTATAAATTTTCGGGCTGCCTTGCAGTTGTCGGAACAGCTCGAGAAAAGTGAACTCAAAAGTCAAGATAGATTCAAGACAACTTCATTGTTCTTGTTGTTGTTGATGTTGTTATTGTTGTTGGTGCTGTTGTTGTTGCTGCTGCCGGCGGTAGTCGCATCAATTCTGAGCGTATATGGACTACGGAGACAGGTCCGGTTTTTGTTTTTGGAGCGCGATAAACGTCAGATAAACGAGCTCGAGAGCAAAACAGAAGCAACTTAAGTTGTAGCAACTACTCGTATTCAAACAAAGCAATGCGATAAAAACACATATTACGAGTATTTAATTCAAATGGTTAAAGAACATTTTTCAAAACTCTTTTTTAAGTAAAAAATAATTTTATTACAACTAAATTCAATAATTGATATACATTTCTTTAAAGAAATTCTTAATCATCCCAAAAAGAATCCTCTCTTGTTCAAAATAACTGATGATCACTGCGGACGGCAGTCCGCGCTAGTGACGAAAGCAGCACGAAGTGTGCGAAAGGCGACTAGCAATATATACAGAAAGCATGGAAAATTTGCTAACTGTCCGATCAAAAGTATTAATTTAAAATAATTTATATGTAAAACTTAGTATTATTCGTCACAAAATTGGATATCAGAAATTATGGCGCATGAAAATGTTTTCTTCACTAGGCTTTTACCTCGTAGAGGTTTTTTTTATAAGATGTTGGATACCCTAGAAAATTATACTTCTTAAACTTCTGTTAAAATAAATAAATGTAATTCTAATTTTTTATAGACTTACATTAATAACTGACATCAGCTCTGTTGATTTCTTCCAATCTTATTTTCTAATGTTAATGAGGTCATAATAAACCGAACAAATCGTTCTCATTGGAATAAAGTGTGCCACTAAAAAAGTAGAGGGTCTACCTCCAAACCCGTAAACAACAATCACAATCGCCGTCGGCACGTAGAACACAGCACCAAATGCTTTTTAAGCACTGTCCAACCAAACCAAACTGGCGCTAAGATTGCCTAATGAGTTGAGTTAAGTTGAGGCTCGTTCGTAAATTGTATGTAGAAGTAAAAGTATAAGTATAAGTAGGGGCGGCGGTGCTTGACCAAATTTGGCAGAGAGATCTTGAGCTGTAGCGGCACAACGCCAACAGTTTGGAGAACCGACTTGAATATGAAGTGCTGACAGGCAGAGAGACCGAGAGACAGAACGCTTAGTCAGCCACTGAGAGCTGAGCTGAGAGGCAACTTGAATCAAGTCTAGCTCCAGTTTCCGCATACAGTTTTGAGATACTCTAAGAGGGTGCACCTCTCAAATGAACTTCGAATATTTTCGTAGGAATAATAACAACAAAGAAAAAATACTTAGAGTTTTAAAAACCAAATTTAAAAAAGACAAACATTTAGTGTACCAAAATTGGTAAGTAAAGATTTAAAAAAAAATGTTCTTGTCTGGTTTTTAACAAAGAAAAATTTCTTACTTAAATTTGAAATCTGATTCTTATTAAGGTTACATCTAAAAAATTTACAAAACTAGTTGGAAAAATTGTGAAATAAAAATATCAGGGGTGGCAGTTTCATACAAATTTAAGTGAAATTCAAGCGAAGCGACTTCTGTGGCACCCCTGATATATTTATAAAAGGGATTTCCCCAATATTTGTTTCCTATTTAAAATTTTGCAATAAAATTATTTCTAATTTAGGATTCCTTATACTTATTCCCCAATTAAAGACTTTCTAGTTTAGTTTTCCTCTTATTTTGAATCCAAATTTTGGAATTGTTCTTGTAGGAAATGAACCGCTTATTGTTTTGAGCTACTCTGAGAGATGATACTCACTTATACTCACACGTCGTGGACCCCAAGTGCTCGGAGCGACGTCGCGTTTGTTGCTGTTTAATCCTGTGATCACTTTTGTTGCTGCTGCTGTTGTTGTTGTTGGTGTCGACATGGGGCAACAAGACGCGGTCGGGATAGAGCGGCTTGGGCGCCCACGATGCAGCGGCAACATAAATATCCGTTTTGGGCATGGGCGGTGTCTGGGGGGGATCGGGAGTGCCGGCTGCATAGCTATAGTAACCATCCTCGGGCTCTTCAAGCGCCGGAAGTCGTTGCTTCGTTTTCGTTGTTGTTGTTGTTGTTGTCGTGGAATCATCGCTATAAAGATATTCGTGCATGGATCGTGCATATTTGGCACTCTTCCTTCGTTGCTGGGTCGGAGTAAGTGGAAGCGGTGTGTTCTTTTGGCCTGAGAGAGCCGCAAACTCGTCCTGATCTGGCGAGGCGCGTATCCAGGAGCTGGCAGGAACATATTGACGCTGCTGCTTGTGGCTGTGCACCACCTTGGAGAAGTCCACATAGAGCGCCTCATCCGTCGACGGTTTACGCTGAAACTCATCATCTTCATCATCTTGGGGCGTCGTGGCAGCTCCAACGGAACTGTAGAAACTATAATTGCTCGAGGATTGCGAATAGGAGCGATTGCGATAGCCATAAAACTCATCCTCAAAGGGCAAACCTTGTGGAAATTTCTTAGAGTAGGCTTTCTTTAACTTAGGCGAATCATGCGAATCGGTGGAGCCTGTGGAGGAGGCGCCTCCCTCCACAGCGGCCACAGCGCGTTGTCGGAGGCTCAACTTGGGCGTTGCCGGCAACTGACGACGCTGTGCCAATGGAGTTGTCTTTGTTGTTGTTTCCATCATGAGATCATTGTGTAGTCTGCGCTGTTGTTGTGGTGGCAATGGCGCTGGATAATTCTTGCTGGAACGTTGAGTACGCTGACACGGCGGAGCAGCTGGACAATTCTCCTTGGCACATCTGGCATTTGTGGATTGGTAAGCGCGTTTCTGTGTTTGATTAACAGCCTGTGACTTTTGACTTAATATTGCTGGATTTGTTGTTGTTGTCTTTGTTTGTCTGGCAAGATTCGCAGGCGGCGCTGGCGCTCTTGGTTTGCCATAACGTGAACAGGAGTTGGTGGAGTTGGAGGACGAAGCGCAGGCATTTTCAATGCGTCTAATTAGCTTTGGTGTTAACGGCTTCACGTTGTTGCCTTCCTGCTGTTGTTGCTTAAGCTGTTGCAGCGGACGATTGCTGCTGCAGTAGCTGCTTCTCCAGGGCTGCTGTCTGCTGAAGCCATTCGAGACTCCTCCTCCTCCGCCCACTTGTTGTTGTGGTTGATTAAGTGATGAGTTTGACGAACAGGAGGAGCTCAAGGCTGTGTTGTTGTTGTTGCTGTTGTTTTTACTGTTGCCATTGACAGTTGTTGTCTTGTTTGTTGTTCTGTTGGCAACATTATTATTGTTGTTGCTGTTGTTGTTGCTACAACTGCTGCGAGGCACTCGAAATGAGCTGTAGGGACGAAATCCATTCGCATATTGCTGTCCTACGATCGGCATTTTGTAAGCTGTTGCTGTTGTTGTTAATAAGATTCGTTCTTCTTCTTGTTGTTATTGTTAGCACATACAATTTTAATATATATTTTTCTTTTCATTTATTTCCTAGTGCTACAAAGAATATTCTTATAAATTAATGCACTAGTCACAAACATAAATTGTTATTTAAAGTCTTTGTCGTTTACTTTAAACGCGCTCTCAATTATTTATTTATCTGTATCTTTCTATCTGCAACATTTGAATTATATCACAATAAATATATACATTTTCTCTACAATTTTAAATGCTGTGCACACATCGCGTTGCCTCACCCAAAACGTCTTTAATAAATTATCGTGCAATTTTCAACTACTTAACACGTTTTCTTAGGCTTATGAATTTGTTTTTATTTCCCTCTCTTTTTGTAGACTGACTTGAAGGTGCCCCTTCCACTTCTTGCCCCCTAGATCATGGTGGAAACTATTGCATTTATGCGACTTCTCGTTGGCCGCATTTGTTGCTGTTGTCAGCGTGTTGTAAAAATGCAATTAGCTGTTAAAATAACCCTGAACCTAGCTGCGATTTTGTCAATTTTCCACTCGCATCAGCGCAAAAATAATTCAAATCCAATTGACAAGTTCATTGATAGTACATACAACCCGTTGTTATTTCAAGAGCTAACCAGTTTTTGCAGTTTATGCAATTTACAAAACTTTAAACTTTGGTAGAAAGTGCCTGGTGGATACAACACAAATCCTCAGTTACCAGTTTTCCACCTGATTTGAAAAGGAAACGTTCAACGTGAAACGGGTCAACAACAAAAGTTGAACCGCAAATCGACAACTTGTTGTGGTAGCTCCAAAACAGCTTTGCCAAATGACTCAAGTGACGACAACGTACAACGTTTCACACATATGAGTAATCAAAAGAGAGTTTCAAATCGGAAATGCGTGGAAATCCCTTGCACGTCCGGTGTGAGGTTTGGCAATTATCAAACAACGATCTCAAACTCGATAAGAGCTAGTTCAATGCGTATATATGTATGTACATATATATTTTATAGGTAGGCGTCTGTGTGTCGTTGTCGTCGTCGTCGTCGTCATATCTTATCAAAGTTAGTTAACCCAACCAAGTCAAGTTCTCTCTTGGCCAAGAGTTGTGCGTTTTGGCCGTGTGATTTTGTTTTAATGTCTACTTAAAAATGCACACAGCATTGAAAATTGTTATATATTAATATGCTGATAAATCACATAAATTTCAAAAATGTTTAAACAATTTAATTGCTTTTTTCTTTATGCATTTTACTGATAAATCGCACTAAATAAATTTACAGAATGCTTGAACAAATTGTTTGCAATTATTATTGTTGTTTTTGTTGTTACACATATGTATACACGCACACTAACAAATGGCACACTTGACAGCTGCATTTGTTATAAAAATATTATTAAACACACTTTACACTTTTTATTCTTCTCTTTTAATTTACATTTCGTTGATAAAGGCGCACTTGATTGTTGGCTGTGTTGTATTTATTGTTGCTGATGTTGTTTTTGAGGCTGCACGGCGGCGACGACCGAAGAAGAAGAGGAAGAAGCCAGCACCTCCATTCGCTTGCAAGTTATCGTTGCGACTGAGCTTTAATGCGACAAGTCCGCACCGAACAAGTGTCGGTTGCTTCAAGCTCTCTCGTTCTCGTTCTCGCTCTCCCTCTCTCTTTCTCTTTTTGCCTTCCCTCGCTCGCTCGCTTACGCTCTCGCTTGCGGCGACCATGCTGCCGACTTCGCCGTCCACGCTTCGCGTTTCCAGTTTACTGTTTGATCGCGACGGCATTTTGAATTCGCCGTGCGTGTTTGCACCCAATTGATATACCCAATTCATACATTGAATTCACAGAATACATTTCAACAAATTGAAATTGTAAATATGCAATCAAAAACAATAAATAGCGGAAATGCGCCAACGTTCAGGTTTTGAGTATATAATAATTTCTACGGCACATACATATACCCAAAAATTAGTAAACAAATGTGCGAGAATTTCGCATATTTTTATGGAAATTACATAAATAAAGACAAAAGGCTAAGTATAAAATTAAAGGAATCTTGCACTAAAAGGTTTAAAAATCCATTTAAAATTGGAATTATAAGAAAAATATTTTTTAAAAAATTTAAAAAATTTAATTCATTTATTTTTTTTTTTTTTAGTTTGAGTCAATTTATTTATATTGAGGCTAAATTATGATCAAAAAGACATTCCGCATGTAAATCGGTTGAGTTTCTACAAAGTTATGGGAGATTTCACATTTCGTACTTTTTGATCATAGATCAGCGGTGGGCACGCAGTGGCTCCGGGAGCAGCGACTGCTCCCGAATTCAGAATTCGTGCCCACCGCTCTCATAGATCATAAGTCATGAAGGGGGAAAACATTTTTTTTTTACAAAACTAATATTGTTGAATTAGTTTCAAATTGAGCCCAAATTATGATCAAAAAGACATTCCGCATGTAAATCAGTTGAGTTTCTACAAAGCTTCATACTTTTTGACCATTTTTTATTTAGCAAAGTAACTTAAATTTTCTTTTATACATTTTCTTTAATCTTTCACAGTTTTAGTTTCCCCTAAAAACACAATTATAACACAGCAAGTGCAAAAAGTTCAATATTTTAACAAATAAAAATTATGATAAAATTGCGTTTTTTTATTATTTTTAATTTTGTCATTCTTAGTTTTATTTAAGAAAAAACTTCAAACAAAACCAGCTTCCCACTCACAAGATTAACAAATCCAATAAAAAAATTGCAGTTTTTGCAATATATAAAAGTACGTTTCATATACTATCTGATATTCCAATAAAGTTTAAATCTATTGAAAGTGGCCAAGATCCAAGACAAATCATAAGTAGACTTGGCTGCTGATCTTTATCCAACACTTTGGCTTTCATATTTAGGCATTTGATTTGAAGATTTTCTTTTTTTTTTTTTAATGTTTTGTTTGCTTGTTGAGACTTCCGCGTTGTAAGGTGTCGGATGAATAATGAGTAAGTCAAGTCACTGATTTAGCAATTAATCTGGCGCATTTTTATTGCGAAATGAAAAGGTTAATAAACAAGGCGATGGCGATTGTTGCACATGAATTCAAGAAGTTTACGACAAAGAAAGCGACGACGCAGCTTCCACTGGCAAATAAATTACAAAATGCGACAATGCTTACGTTTAACGTTTAATTCAAGCCAAACTCAGCCACGATCATACAGATGTAGAGGAGCAGCGGGAGCAGATGCTGCGGCCGTGGCTGAGGCCATGCCTAAAAAGGCCAGGCCAAGTTTATGAAAAATTAAACAATAATAAATGCGACAACGTCTCAGTTCTCTCGCTGTTGTTGCTGTTGTCGTCTGCGACACCAGAGTGTTTTGAGTAATATGCAAATATGTTTTAAATACGCAGGCGAATAAATTAAATCAACTGCAGCAAGGAAATGCAACGGGGCAGGACACACGCCCACGCTTTAAGCCAAAGCGAAGCGGGTTAATTGCAATTGGCACAAAGAAATCCCAGTCACTGCATTAATTCAGAGTAAGGAGTAGCACGAGGATGACGCGCCAACGAATCTTGTGACACTTGTAAAAATACACGAGTTTCACCCGCCTTATTTGGCTGAAAGTTAATTTGTCCTCTTGACTGCTGCTTTAACTGCACAGGCCATTAAAAAAATGATCATTTAAAATCCATTCAAAAGAAAAAGCAGATACAGCAGGAGTCGCTACGTGGGCAGGACTTCAGCAGAGATTTCACATTTGGAGACTCCTATCAGAAACGTTAAAAGAGCTCTGGGAGCGTAAACAACAATGTGGGTAATGCTTGATTTAGTAACAATTTGTTGAAAATTCAGCATCAATAAATAACAACAAAATATCTTAAAAGAAATGCAGTTGTTTATCTGAGATTATAACATGTAGTATACTTTAAAAGATACTTTTCTTTTTAGAATGCACTTGAATCGTGGCTACTCACGTTGGCTCCTTGGATATATGTGAAGTGTTTGCATCGATTTCATGCCTCCGACGTTTGGCTGCCGATCTGGTGTGATGTGTCTTCGTAACGCGGGTCCTATTTATAAATATGAGAAAAGATATAACAATAATATGTATTTGGTACTCATATGTGCATATTCATTGAGCAATAGTTGCTTACACATATGCATATGCACGTATTATAACTACATGCAAGTATGTCTGCACAGTGCGTCAAGTAATTGTTTTACCAAGAGCAAAAATTCAGTTTTATTTTATACGTCATTGGAAACTTAAATAAAAAAAAGTATTTACAGTCGAACTGCCCTAGCTCGAATCACCATTCTCCAAAGAAAATGTTCGAGTTATGGAGATATTCAACTTATGGAGTTCTTTTTCTTAAATTTATTAATTTTACTGCCACTCATTTAGCTCGAATTAGAGAGAAATTCGAGTTATGGAAGCTCAACTGTATTTTTTTTAATTTAATTTTGATAAATCAAGAAAGGTTTATTTAACGCTATCCTAAAAACGTAGACATATTATTAAACAGTTTGTTTGACATGTCAAAATAACATTCATTTCTATTAATATTTGGTGCTGTAATTGTTTTTATTCTATCAAATTGGTAAATCCCAATTAGTGTAAACACACATTTTTGCACTTAAAATAAGAAAAAAAACCAAAAAATATATTTATATTTTTTTCAAACTAAAATATGCAAATTTAAAATTTGGTTAAAACAATTACTTGACCAACTGTAATAAGTACTTACGGAGACGGTGCTTCAGCCAAGGGTGGCGATAGATCGCCAGTATCGAGCCGTCTACGCTTGTCTCGTGTGCCGGCTGAGGAGCGATCCCTCGAGTGATGGCGTCTACGTGTTCGTGGCATCTATAGAGGGTCACACAAAATATAGGAAAATTCGCATTAATACTCTGATATGTACAAATAAATAATTGCAGCTACGTCACACGCTCATTTAAACAAAAAGCCAAAGCAAAGTGTTGTACATTTTGCTTTTGAGCCAAAGGCAAAGGTGAGTATCGTAGTGTGCATGTGTGTGTGACAATTGCAATGCGCATTGCGTGCGTGTGTGTGTGTGTGTGTGAACTTCACTTTTGCCTGTATTTTGAGAAGTTGCATACCTTAAACAATTGCTTTTTAGTTGATTATTGCTTATTTAGCACACTCGACTTATTACTTTGTACAAAAAGTAGCGCGAAAATGAATTAATGTGCGCTTTTGCTTCACTTGTTTTTGTTGCTTGGTTTACAGACGCTTCTGTCTGTCCAATTTACGCAGCTGCCTGTTTTGCTTTTTGGCCACTTTTGCCAAGCACGTGTTAGCTGCTCAGCTTTGTGTACGGACTCTGTACGAATTTTACACTATTCTTGTAGTCCCAAAATACACAAATCACTTGGAAGTTATGATTTTCTTTTTGCGAAAATCGTGTTTTTTCTACACATATTTCACGTCACTCATCAAATTCACCACGTCTGCTGAGAGAGCTGCCAACTTGACGTTGCACAAACACACTAATAGTGCTGCCAACTTGTGCAAAATAATTGCAATAATAATTGCAACATACATATAAACATATTAAATTAATTAGGCGGGAATTGTTGAAATTAGTGTGAATGCACATGATTATTATTTATTATTTCTTTGCGTGGTATATTTATAAAGAATTATTACAGTCAAGTGGCAACGCTTGAGCAGCTGTCTATGCGCAGCGCGGTTAATAAAACGGCCGCCGTTTGTCGCTTTTTTTTTTTTTGCGGTGTCTTTGGATATCGCCTGACCCAGCAGGTAGCCGCAACGACTGTCTGTCGAACACACGCTCGTGTGTTTTCAGATAACACGAAAGAAAAGTGCCTTGTGTGTTTGTAATTGTCTTACCTCTTCTTCTTTCTGGTGCTCCGACTGGCGTTGTTTGTACTCGTTTTTCGGTGGCGCTGGAAGCGCTAAAAACGCTGATTTGGGCAAATATAAACGATTCCACAATCCACCTATGATCTGATTTAGCATATGCCAAGTATAGTTTGCCTTATACGATATGTTTGTAAACATTAGACTAATTGCACTTGTTGCCTTTTCCGGCTAGCGTCAATTTATTTTTGTTTTGTACTTTTTGGCGCAATTTTCCTCTTTGCCTTCAGTTGTGGTTGTTGTTGCACAGTGCGACCACTGTTGCTATATCTTCTCAAGTCTGTCGCACATTGTAACACAATTGCTCCGATTTTTTTTCACTTTCCCCTTACTTGAAAGCAAAACAAATGTAATGCTATTAATACGTTTACAAAAAATTGAATTTAAGACAAGCCAAGCGCGTCAGCAGCTGACTTGCTTTGGTTCAAGGGCTGCAGGAACATCGATCCACCACGCTGCTTGTGCAGCCCTAATACTCTAGTGCTGCCAGACTATCAGTACAGTGTTAATGAAGAGATGCCACTTCGATAGGTTCGATTTAACAGCTGTTTATCTTTGCGCATGCGCCATTTTTGTCTTGTTGGCGCCTAAAGAAAATACTGGCAATTCAATTGCATAACAATACACGGTATAACGGTATCGTTATCGTACACACTCTCTCTCTCAGTCAGATATTGACGTGCTTACGCTAACGGCTGCTGTGACGCTCGCTTATGTTTTGTGTGTGTGCGAAAAGAAAAAGAAAATTGGATTATTAAAAATTAACGAACAAATCAAGATTTGCGCGCGTCAAATGGCTTAATAATTGATAGTTTACGGAACGGTATGTCGCGCTTACGTCAGATCTGTTCTAGCCACATTTATAGCCAAAGTTCATAGCAGCAGCAGTTTTTTTTTTATACAGTTACCCAAAACGTGTTCACACCCCGCCACCCGCCACCCAAGAATTGCATCCATTATTCGTACATGCGCATTTTTTTGGTTGCTTTCACATTTTGTTTGCTTTGAAATTGCATTAAACCGAAATTTGCGTTGCGAAAGTTGGAACGAGTCCTAGGCCAGAAGTGAGTATAGCTTATCGATTTTTACTTATGCACTGTCAGCCGGGCCAGAAAAGTGCCAAAGTCGCGTGATTCACAAAAAACACGTTCAATTTCGGCTAACTTGGAGCCCCCCCCCCCCCCCCCCTCCCCCTCATCGAACACACATGTATATATACAAAAGTTTACAGTATGTCAAGTAAATGTATTGACAAAGATAAAATTCTAATATAGTTATTTTAATAGTTGAACTCACATCATTGGTTTTTGTTTACTTGTTTTAAATAAAACTCTAAAATAGGGGGAAAATAAATACCCAAAAAATATGCTTTGCTTAATTTTGTCAAAATAATTATTTGACTAACTGTATATTATGTATACACAAATACACATGCTTGTGGACAATACAAGCGCAATCCTTTTTTGGGTCACGAGGCAGCTTCGTTTGAGTGTTGACATTGTCCTGGTCTCTTTATTGCTACGTAAGCACGTGCTTTTTTTGGCACAGGACATCGCAGTGTATACGTAACACATTAAAGGTCGTTTTGGTGTGTTTATGTGTGTGTGTGTGTGTGTGTGCTTTGCACGTGTGTGTGTGTGTGTGTGCTTTGCACGTGTGTGTTTCTCTGTTTATACGATGAACATTTGCCGAAATCATTGCATGAAATGCTCTCAAGTGTTTTAAAAGTTTGAAAATAAAAATGGTTACACAAAATTATTTATTATTATTTACTTATTTTAATTATTATACATATGTAGGTTCCTCATAATATAATAACTAAAGACTAGAGTACTAGCTACTGGGCCATCGACTCAATGACATAAAATTAACTTATTCATATGTATTATGTTAACGAGAAAATAAAACTTGACTATATTTCTTATTTTACAATTTTAATTCATATGTTTATTTCTAATTTAGAAAATATATTAAAGGTTTCAATATGTTTTGCAGAAAATAACACTTGTCTTAAATATATTTTTAATAATTGCATATTAAAAACTGAACCTAAATTTTAATTTGGAATTTCTTATTTTATTTTTAATTATTTCAAAAAAAATTTGAAATAATTGCTATTTTTGAATTTTGTTATAAAAATAACTCATAAGATTTATCTTTAAGTTTTATTGTTTTATTGTTATAAATATAACTCATAAGATTTATCTTTAAGTTTTATTTAAAAATCTTAAAACTCAAATTTAAAAATTTGGGCAGTTTTTAAAGTTGTTTTCTTCCATTTCGTGATATCGTGTGCACCTTTCGATTTCACGAATTCGCTAATTCATAACATGCTGCGCATAAACGTAGTATTTGTGTGCTGAGCATTTATTGTAGCAATGCGCTGTCGTTAATAATTCAAGACGTGGAGTGTTGTTATACCCTGTTTTGATTTCATTTCAGTTGCTGCCGCCGCCTTCGTAGAGACTCTCCGCACTTCCCCTCGCATCGTTGAAGTGACGCGTCGCGTTTGCCATCCTCAAGGTATGGACACTGCTGCCGCCGCTGCTGCTGCCGTTGTGGTTGATCTGAGCACCGAAGGCAGCAGCAAATCGAGTGCGAGTGCAACGAAAACTAAGCTGCTGAACAAACCGAAACCAAAGCCGCCCTCGAACTACACTCTAGTGGGAACCGCAGTTGGTGTAGCTTCTATTGCCACTTCATGCTCTGAACTGGACATTGCCAATTGTCTGGGCAGCACCGTCGAGTCCATGTCCGCCACGCCGCCCACAACGCCGGCTCGCAATCGCGGCAACAGCGGCAATGAAACTGGCGAGGTATTGGGAATGGGCAATGGAGAGGCACATGGTCATGTCATGTCTATGAATGGACTCAAGGATGCTGTTGGAGATAGAGTAGATTGCCATCAAGAAACTGCACTTGCACCATCAATTACCACAACATCAACGTCTTCCACGAACGCTTCCACAACGCCAACGTCTGCCTTGCTTACAGCACCAACAGTCACGCCAGCAACAACAACAATGACAGCAAACACAACAACAACAACGACAGCAACAGCAATCACACAAACAACAACATTGTCGTCCTCATCCTCGTCAACAACAACGATGACAACATCGTCGAGCTCGAGCGGCACAACAAATGTTGGCGAGGATAACAATAACATCGATCAGCTGTTGCACTGGCAGGATATGCCAAAATATCTGCAATTCAATCCCTATGTCCTCAAGGGATATCGTCCGCTGCAGACCTTCAAGGGTTGCCTGCTCAGTCTCTTCTACTGGCACAACGAGACCATCAATATACTGACACACGGTGAGTCTTAACCTCCCGCCAAAAAGGCCAAGGTGATGGGGGGGAGGGAATGGGAATGAGAATGGAGGCGGAGCTGTCGCTCATTTATCGACCTTTCTCAATGGCATTAACAATCACGGTCAAAGCCAAGTGCAAATGCATGCAAGCCATAAATAGATTGCTTTCGACTGTTGGTTGTTACGCTGACTATATTAACATGGTTATGGGTTTTTCTTTTGCAAAATACCTTGATAGATAAATATACTCAAATATGTGACCGTCGAGTCTAATCGACCGTAATATACCCTGTGCTCGACTTGCGCTAGACAAGGTTGCCTATAATAGATAAATAAATAAAATATATTTATGAACCTTCTTCGTATCATGTGTTCTGATTGTAATAGTCTGTACTGTACGCTTACTATTACAGCCTCTACAGTGGCTCACAGCTTATTTCAACCAGCACAAAAAACAACTTTAATCAAAAGCTTTAATTACAAGTAACTAAAATACAAACCTAATTAAAAGTATTTACAGAAAACTAAAGTTATAATAACTCATAATTTAAAAATATTGAAAATTTTTGAGTTTTTGTAAAAATTAACTTTTTTAACTTTTATCCTCGATTTAAAAAAAAAATGTTTTGATGCAAAAAGTTTTTCCAAACATTTTTAATAGTGACTGTAGAATAAAATTCTTCGCTAGTATTTTTTATGGTTTTTTGAAAATTGCCAAAAAAAAAAGATTATTTAAGCCACTTTTTCCTCCCTTTCCTAAAACATATTTTTCAGATCATCCCATACAATAAATCATAAAAAATACTAGCGAATAGATTTTTGCAATTTTTTTTTTTTTGCCTCTTTTAATAAAATTGTTTAGAGAAACTTTTCGCATCACAACATTTATTTTTTGTTATAATAATAATACTTATAGCAAAAAGAAATTTTGAGAGGGTGAATGAATACAACACAATACTGTTTGTTATGTAGGTCAGTCAGTGGTCATTTTTTTTATAGCTCTGTTGTGATATTCAAGTTTTGGCATTCAAAATTTGAAGTACATCCATGATTGGTGCTCCTAGATTTTTCGCTTTTTTTTTTATCGAATTTATTGATTTGACTTTTTTCTTTGAGAACATTTGAGTAGAGTTAGTGGAACTTTGATATGAAATCTAGTATAGTTGACATTTGGCTGCAGGATTCATCCGTGTGCCCAGTTCACACTGAAACTCCTTGGCAAATTCATCAAAGTTGGAAAGCGGGCCAATTACTCGATACTGACCAGGAACATGTTGATCCGTGGCCACTTGTAAATCGCGATAACTTCGATCAACATCGTTGCACCAGATTTGGGCGTAGCTGATGAAAAAGAGCTGCATGTTGGTGTAGTTGAGAGTGGGCAGTTGTTCCCTGCCAGCTTTGTTGACATTGATTCCTGAGGATTCCTGAGTGTTCACCCACCTGCGATAGGCGGTGTAGGCCAGGCGCAAGCCGCCATTGTCCGCAATGTTCTCCGATTGCTCATTCGAGGCGGGCAGCAAGAGTCCGTTGTATGAGTATTGACTGTACTGATCCGTAAAGCACTGCTTGCGATTCTCGAAATTTTCCGTAGACTCCTCGTCCCACCAATCGTTGATGTTGCCAATGGCATCGAACCTGCGTCCCTGACTGTCAAAGCCATGAATTAACTCATGGCCAATTAACGAGGCCAATGTGCCAAACTTGATGGCATTGGGATAACTTGAGGCCCAAAGATAGTATGGTTGGAGCAGTGCCACCGGCACCTTAATCATGTTCTCCAGTAGAATGTTGGCTGGAGTGAAGCTTAGAACTTCGCCGGCTTCCAGAGGTTTGGCGGGCTTATTAAGGAGCTCTCTGGCCATGGAGGCCCCTACTCTCATCACATTCTTTAAATTGGAGATATAGTTCTCATTTTGCAGATAAATATCCTTAAAATCTTCGGACAGATCTTCATCAGCATATGAGTTAACCTGAAACAGTAACCGTGTTTATTATAAACAGTGTATTGCAAAAACTATTTGAAAATCGATGTTAAAGTTAGATTAAAAATTAGAGGCAATCCTGCTTCTAAGCAATATATACAGGAAGAATGGAAACTTTGCTATGACTGTCCGATCAGTTGTATACCGATCAAAAGGTACGAATTTAACTATCAAATGGAGCCTTGTGATTTTTTTTTTAATTTTTTACTATTTGTATCAAAATACGCCTTTCGAAAATGAGATGAAAAGTCAGTCTGTTGGTTTGTTCAAATCAAAGCGTTAAAATAGCTTAAAATGGTAAATGAGGACTTGTTCCCGACCAAAAATCTAGAATCGTTAGTTCTATGACTCTTTCGAAAAATCGCTAGTTTAGTGGGAAATCGCTTAAGCACGCTAAAATTAAAACCCTGACAGTATCCAAACGATAAAAGCTACAGATATAATCTATATATCGTAGAAAAGGTATTTTGAAGGGCTCTTGGGCATACCTTCAACTTTTTTTTTAAAAAACATAGGTAAACAGCTACAGGTGAAATAAGGTATTTTTTTCCCACATTTTGGCGGTTTTTGAGAAAACGCCCCTAAAGATTTTTTTTAATTTTTAATATGTTGTAGTGTGTAAAATTTCGCGTTTTGTAATATGTGACACAAACAAATTTATGAGTGGGTTTGGAAGATATTACTTATTAACTGAATATAAACGTTTTACTTTGAATTGGAATAGGACAGCAGCAACAAAGTGTCATAGCAGCCAGAGTTTGAGAGTGCTGATAGCTTTTGCGATTGGCATGTGTGTTCGTAAAAGGAACCAGTGTTGCCAGACAGTTTGTTTTTTCTTGTAAGAATGCGGGCTTTAATTGGTTTAAGTTTAGGATGTTTTTCTGCAACGCACTTTGACTTAATGAGTTTTTATTCTCATGATTCTCGAGGCCATGGTACTTACCAAGTAATGGCAAATTTCTGATATCTTATTCCCAAATTTCTAAAATCTTATAAAAAAAACCTTTTTACGAGGTAAATGTCTAGTGACGAAAACATTTTCATACCCCAAATGTTCTGATATCCAATTTTGTGACGAATAATATAAAGTTTTACATACAAATTTTTTTAAAAGAAATTTTTGTCACGTGGCACTTCGCAAAAAAGTAATATTTATTATTTACGAAGAATTTAGCGCAAGGAGGCGAGGGTCAACAATTTTTTTTTAAATGATTTATATGTAAAACTTAATAATATTCGTCACAAAATTGTATACTTTTACCTCGTAAAGAGGTTTTTTTTTTATAAGATATCTCTTATTTGCGATCCCTTACCTGAAGCTTCATCGCTGCTAACTTTTTAATAGCCACATCGCGGGTTCTATTGGTAATCCAGTTTAGAGATCGGTCGGATTGCAGTTTCATCTTGAAGGTTTCCTTAAGTTCGCTCCAGATGAGTTCAACGTCGGAGATTGTGGCTTCGTTGTTGTAACGCCGATAGATCATGTTGTCCAAGTTCTTCGAAAAGTACTTTTTGGTCTCCGTCAAACAATTTTCCTCTCGCTTGGCCTGCGTCTTGCCCAGATTGAAAGCAAACTTATCAATTAATCGATAAAATATATAGTTGGCCAGAATCCGTTTAGGTGTTTTTGGAAGAACTTTAATAAGATTTAGTTTATAATGCGGATTAAAATCGTATACATTTTCCAAACCTTCGCTTACTGATATGTCAACGAGATGCTTTACATTTATAGTGGGAGCGTATTTACGCTGCATTTCATCAAGTGTAGTATGTTTTGCAATCTCAATCAGAGGCACGTCATCACTTTCACTTAAAAGTCCGTTGGCGAGCTGCACTTCAAGGCTCATGAGTTCTCTTGCCGTTTTAAACGCCAAGTTGGCCTCGACGCCCAAAAAAGCTATTAGCTTTTTTGCCATTATTTCTCGATATAATTTTCGATAAGCTTCGGTTTTTCTATCCAAATACATGCTGCGGGACTCAAGTGGAAAATCCTGCTCTTCTATGTACACCACATTGACCTTGTTATCGACTAGGTCCTTTAACACCTCGGTTCCCAAGATAATATTGAGACCATAGTGAAAACTTATGTTTGCCGTGGTGTTCAACCAGTCAAAGTCCGACTCATTCCAGTTGTCTCCCTCCAGCACGGGCATTGCACCGAACATTTTAATCAGAGACTTGAGTTCGTCCTGATATTCTTCGTCTATGCTTGTCACACGGATGCAGGACTTGTAAAAGTCCCTCACCTGCTTGTCCTCTGGAGTGTCCCGTTCCTTGTCCTCTTTGTTAAGCGCCTGCCTCATCTTGCGCTCCAGTGCATCGCTCAGACGCTCAAACACTCCAGTTGTCAAATGGTTTCCATTGGCCTCATTAATCCGCGCCCACTTGCCACATGCAAATTCATAGAAATTCTCGCACGGATCGATCTTTTCATTCATGAAACTTGATATTTCCGCCGCCTTCGCCTGTCGCATTACCCCATCAATATACTTACTGCTCGCTCTACTGCGAGAGATCAAATCAAGATCTCTGCGCTGCGAAACTGCCCAGCCACAATGTAAAAATCCACTAGCCACGAGCAGCGCCAACCCGTATACAATACGCCGTAGAGGGTGATTCATTTGGTCACGCATCGCAAGTTCGCCGATGCTACGATGTTACTTAGTGTATTGATAACTTTGGACTAAACGCAGCTTTCTCATCTTATTTTTTATAGAGCTCTAGCCTCTCTTGCCTCGAGAAGCATCTGTTTGTGATTCGGGTTGACCCCGTTGGGTTATCGCGAGCGAGACGTAGCCGACGCTACTGAGAATCATTTGGCTTGAGAATTTTTAAGCTCGCATCAAAATCCAAACGAATATAATAATTATTTTCTGCAGCTCATTAAAAGCACTTACATTTTTGGTAGATAGGGGAAAAATACAAATAATTTTAAAATCCTACCACACAGAAATCATGCACTAGCAGTGAGTAATTCTATAAAGCAGCGGTGGGCACGCAGTGGCTCCGGGAGCAGCGGCTGCTCTCAACTTAAGTAGACTCTAATAGGGTTGTTGTTGTAGTGCTCCCGAATTCAGACTTCGTGCCTACCGCTGCAGCGTGTAAGATTTTGCCAATCTGGGGGGACTTTAAGCAAAAAAAAAATATTTTTTAGGTCAACGAGCTTTTAGAAGCCAATTTAGAAATGTTCAAATGTTACGAAAACAAGCAAAAAACCAAAGAAAACAATTTTTTTTCAGAAAATAACGGTTCTTAAACCGGTGCATTTAAAATGCATGCAAAACTGCATCGGATAACGAGCTGCAGTTGACAAAGTTTAGTCTTTTCAATTGGATCGTGTGGTCACTGTGAGCAGCCAAATTTATTTTTTCTTGATTTTAAGCGATAAAAAGGTACTTTATAAGTGGACTAGGAAATTTTTATTATTTGTTGGAAATAAGTGCCAAAAAGTAAGTACATTTTTTACAATATTATATTTTTGATGGAAAAAAACTAACAACATTCAATCACATTCAAATCAACCAAAGCATACATCGATTGCAGAAAGTCATTCTGAATAAGGATAAGAAATAAAATTTTGCCCATATTTTGTCCAAAGGACTTCAATTTAGCAATGAGTGCAATAACACTCGCCGAATTTTTCGAGGTTTGGTCAATCAACGTAAGAGCCGTTAAGCTTAACTTACTCCTAGAGAACGCAGCGATGATTTTTGGCAATGGTATTGATTTTTTAAAGTTAAAATTGCACTTAAAAAACATGTGCAATGAAGTGCAGTTGAGGTGGAGTAAATCTAGGAGGGATAAATCCAGATTTATGACCAATAATGCAAGTTGGCTTCAGGGCCAATAAAAGACGTTGATTAAAAGATTAATGTCCCGCCTTTAGCCTCAATATAGTGAAGAAAGTTGTGATGCAAATTCAGATTCTGATTAAATTTGCAAAAAGTTATTTCGTCAAATCTTTTTATCATTTTAAGTTAATTTTTTTTATTTAAAACAAAATAGTGAAAAATTTGAAAATCGGTTTTTTCTTTTAATAAATTTGTTATCTTTAAAACAAAAGCATTTCTTATTTTTTTCGGCCATTAATTTGGATGTTTCAAGCTAAAGCATGAACATGTACACAAAAGTAATCAATTAAAATACTAACCTGATACTTTTCTGATAAAAAAAATTTGAAATTAAAAATTTGTGGTTTTTATGTATTTTACGCCCTTTAAAGTATTACGCCCACTTTAAATTTTAGTCTAAAATTTTCTTTCGAACATTCACTCCAAATTTCAAGTCGATAGCCTTAAAATAGCGACTGCTATTGAATTAAGTCCCCCTAGATTGGCAAAATCTTACACTGTGCGCTGCTATAAACTATCAGTTCAGTAAGGAAACTTGATATAGTTGTTCAGATGTGTAATTCAAATTGATCAGTAGCTCAGTACATTCAAAATGCTAAGCCTTAAATGCTATTATTTCTATGAAAATGATACTAGACATATATTTATCGGAATCTGCATTAATTAAAATATTTACTAAAAAGAGAGCAACAGGATTTCTGTAAGTCTAGTATAGTTGACACTTTTTATCAGGATTCATGCGTGTGCCCAGCTCACACTGAAACTCCTTGGCAAATTCATCAAAATTGGAAAGAGGACCAATTACTCGATATTGACCAGGAACATGGTTATCTGTGCCGACTTGCGAATTGCGAACTCTTCGATCAACATCGTTGCACCAGATTTGGGCGTAGCTGATGAAAAAGAGCTGCATGTTGGTGTAGTTGAGAGTGGGCAGTTGTTCCCTGCCAGCTTCGTTGACATTGATTCCTGAGGATTCCTGAGTGTTCACCCATCTGCGATAGGCGGTGTAGGCCAGACGTAAGCCGCCATTGTCCGCGATGTTCTCCGACTGATCACTCGAGGCGGGCAGCAAGAGTCCGTTGTAGGAGTATTGACTGTACTGATCTGTAAAGCATTGCTTGCGATTCTGAAAATTGGCCGTAGACTCCTCATCCCACCAATCGTTGATGTTGCCAATGGCATCGATCGTGCGTCCCTGACTGTCAAAGCCATGAATCAACTCATGGCCAATTAACGAGGCCAATGCGCCAAACTTAATGGCATTGGGGTAACTGGAGGCCCAGAGATAGTAG